>JBCJKE010465125.1:0-13889 GCA_039654525.1 Melibe bucephala | reverse complement strand
TATATATTATGTACATATATAATATCATATGTATATATCCATAATATATATTTATGTATATGCTTGTTTACCTTGTTTCAATTGACATAATTGTTGTTTTATTTATGTTTGAAATCCTTGCTGATATATTATATGAAATAATATTATGATATACGAGTAATTTACATTATGATTTATGTATAGGTTTGTATGTGTGTTTGTAGGTTATAATATATTAATAGTATTATAAAGTAGTAATGTATTTACCTGTATATGTAGTATACATTGATAGTTACGTGCTTGGGATATGTGTGAATGGGGTAAAGCAGCAGTTAGGTTTTGGATTTTGATGAATTTTGGTTGAATCCCTCTTTGTTTAAAACTTGTCTTTGTTCCCTAGAAAAATATGTATGTCAGGAAGAATCTTCAGGTTTTTTTTTCTGGTTATTACTATATTCTCAGCCAATTAGTCATTTGTTCCAGTGTCATCACCAGTCATATAGATTTCTGGGAAATTTGGTTCTTTTTCATGGCATATCCTTTCTTGACGTTGCCTCCCTCACAGCCGCCAGATACAGATCTGGTTTGGTGAATAAAAATGGTACGGTACTTTTGGAATTTGTACCTGTAGAATTTGTACCTTTGGGAAGTATAACTGTAGAATTTGTACCCAAATTGCACAGTGCATTTAGAGACTTTGACGTCAGTCAGTTTTTAACATCTGAGAGTTGTGAAATCGACAGTGGAATTATTCTGACACTTGTTAATTTACTGATTGCTGATGAATGACACCTTATAGTGAATTAAGTGTCTCCTGTGTCTCATTTCATTCACTGAGTTCTGCACTGCCCTTTTGTATGTTTTCTTTTCCCCTCTCTTTCTTGTTCTTTACCAGGCATCCATTGTTTTGCCCCAACGTAAAGAGCCAAGCGTATGAAAAGAACAACCCCTTTTTAAAAAAAAACTATGTTGAAGAAATATGACAGATATAACCTTGTAGTTTTTTTTTAAAGGATCCACGTTCACATTTTTTAGCTATCAGGAGTGAGAGAACTTAGATATGGAAGGGAAGAATTCCAATGTGGATCACCAGTCGGCTCTGAATATCCCTGGAATACGAGTTGGCCTCAACCAGCCGCCCAGACAGTATGTAGAAGTCCTAGCCGCTGCTTTGCCTCATGCTGAGAAGGGTGTGAGATATCCAGTGAATCGACATCACAAGCGTGTTAAGGGTGTGAGATATCCAGTGAATCGACGTCACAAGCGTGTTAAGGTTGATGCAGGTTGCTTAAAACTCCCGCAGCCGTTTCTACACTCTTCCATGAAAATAAGCACTTTTGTCATGACAGGGCAATCTTCACTTCTCTCCCCCTTTTGTTGTTTGTCATTCATGATTGAACTTAAAATACAAGTAGCCCATTAATGTATGTACATATATAATTATGTATATATATATGTGTGTGTGTATGTGTGTGTATTATTGTGATGATATGTTCATTCTCGTCCACAATGCATAGCGTAATGACAATGTGTGTATATATATTTATACATTATATATTATACATACACTCATATATATAATATAATATGCATACATACCTAGCTGTCATCATTGAGAAACAAAGCATTATCTTTTTTATGTCACGCAGGATTAGTCCTTGAGAGCAATGCATCAACGTACATATGTGATAATTTGTTGGTTTTCGCAAGCTATGATGTAACACTAGGAAGTTCCTTGCCTTTGGCGTTCACCAAGTTGTTTCCCCAATCATTTTATGTGATTTTCTTTCAACTTGAACATTACATGCTTTGTGATGTGTGATTCTCTTGTCCAACATATTATGTTCTTCCCTGCTGTTTGATATTTATGATACCAAAATAGCGGTAACATACACCTACCTGGCGTGAACTCATGTGTTGCCCTTGTATGAGACTCTTTCCATACGTGATGGGATAAAAGGCTGGTTCTTTCATGTAAAGACGTACCAGCCTCATTGTGTTCATTTTGATGCGTAAAATCATTTTGATATGACTTAATTATCATAGAATGAGAAAGCTCTTGTTTTTTGAGTTGTGTTTCTTAATCTTCCAAATAAATATTTTTAAACCCCACCCCAACCTCACACCCAGACCCATTTCCCCTCGTAGCAATATGAACTCCATTTTAGAATTACGTCAATTTACTTTTGTCCATTAGTCGTGTAGCAGGGATCCCAAACTAGCATGATCAAGTCTTTACGTCGTCTCCTTCTTGTTACAATGGTCTGTTCTAAACATATTTGATACCTCAATCATTTGAAAGGATTTCAAAGCTTGTTTTTTTTTTTTTGTTTTTTTTTTTGTCCTGTTACTTTCCAGCCTGGACTGCAATCAGTGTTATCATGTCAAAATATTGGATTGTTTTCTTGAATGATATCAGTGATTGAAAATTCTGTGTGCATATAATTTAATTTAAAGTTTAAAATGAATTTGAATCTCTCCTACTGACCCCATTCTCAACCCCCGATTATCTTTGCTCATAACTACCCTCATCTCTGAACTTTGACCTTGTAATCTAAATGATATTTACCTACTCCGAGGCTCTGCTCAAGACCCACTTCCATGCTCAATTTAACCTTACCACTGTCTGTCCCTCTTAAGTTGGGTCGGAATCATTCTTGCACTCTATCCCTTCTCGCCGACCAATTCCTTTTTACCGACTTACCACAAAGTTCTTCTTATAGCTGACTGCCCAGAATCCCCAAAACAGACTGACTTCCTCAAATAACAACTTTCTTCTCCCTGCTTTCCTCGAAGGGTACAGGGAGATGAGATAGATTTATAGTCCATGTGTGCCATCATATCTTGATGAGAAGAGTTGATTAGTCCATCAGCAGAGATAATTTCAAAATTTGGCCATTTGAAAGTCGAGCAAGTTCCCAGTATTTCAATCCACCCCCCCTCCTTTCCCCTCCCCCCAACCTCAAGTCTCGGGGGTCATAGCATATGATGTATAAATTATTTGGAATGTTAGAAAGCTTTGCCGAGTTTCTTGTTTGGTGACAAGTTTTCATGGATACCTTTTGAGGGCTATGCCGAGTTTCTTGTTTGGTGACAAGTTTTCATGGATACCTTTTGAGGGTTATGCCGAGTTTCTTGTTTGGTGAAAGGTTTTCATGGATCACTTTCAATGGCTATGCCGAGTTTCTTGTTTGGTGAAAGGTTTTCATGGATCACTTTCAAGGGCTATGCCGAGTTTCCCGATTATTTAATTTCCTGATAAATTTTTGGCTTTTCAAATGTTGTAACTCAAGTTTTTGAGACTGGAATTAGTTCGAATGTAGACAAAAATGAAAAAGATGAAAGATTGTAAGTTACTTTAATAGATATAGATAAGTAGCTTTATGATTTTGGGATAATTGACTATTGACAACATCTCTTATATATCAAGTACAGCACCTTCATGCATTTCAGCTTGATTCACTGCGAAGCACTATGTCACCTAATTTAGCCGTTTTATTGCTCCCTGAGGATTTAGCAACAAAGCGATTGTCACATAGCTGAAGACCAGCATCAATTTAGGAATGAGGCCCACTGTAGGCAGGCTGACAAAAGACAAATCCATTGGCCAACAACAACAGATATCCTCAGAGAGCCAAAAAGCATTGTGGGCAACTCGCAGAGAGGTGTGGACTTTGCCACCAAACTCAAAGCTTTGCATTTGCACACCAGAGGAAAAAAGAAGAGAGAACATGCGCCAAGCAGCACCGTGATGCCGAGAAGGAGAAAGCTTCGCCATGATTTGTGTGAGAGATAAATTGTCAGCAAGACATTTTGTGAGTTAGATTCGGTGAATAGAGAATCACCGCCTTATGACCGTACTGCTTGGCCAATCGTCTCATCGGGCTGTTCATCCAGAACTGTTGTATACTCCGTAAACCTTGAGGACTTGCGTGTGTTTGTTTGCTAGCATCAAACACGTATACTCTGTAAACGTTGATAACTTGCTAACATCAAACACGTATACACTGTAAACGTTGATGACTTGCTAGCATCAAACACGTATACTCTGTAAACGTTGATGACTTGCTAGCATCAAACACGTATACACTGTAAACGTTGATGACTTGCTAGCATCAAACACGTATACTCTGTAAACGTTGATGACTTGCTAGCATCAAACACGTATACTCTGTAAACGTTGATGACTTGCTAGCATCAAACAACTTCCTGCTTTGTATTGGCATGGATGTAGTCGCCACAAAATAAAGTCACATGAGGCTGTTTTTTGAAGAAGTCACTCTCCATATTTATACATTTTCATGTTATCGTATTGTCTTTTATCAAATTGAAATCCTCTACCTACCAAGCAGATCTATTCTAGGCCCAATTGCGTCTTGTACCTGCAACTGTAATTGAATTGCACGCCAACCTTATGCCAAGAGCACAACTGTTTTACTTTTATGTCCATCAAGTGAAGTGGATACGTTTCTCAATTGATTTTTTTTTTTATTCTGTGAAAGAGTTACAGTATTATAATATCACTGCAGAAAGATGCACCGTAATCTAGTATGGCAGCTAAAATCATGACACCCTGGATATGTTAATTTGAATTTTATCAATGTAGCAATTCCATAATTTGGTAATAATAAGCAAAACTGGAGCTAGACACTTTGTATTCATCATAACCAGATGACAGGGATAGAGGTATACACCTTAAATTATATTCAATTTGAATAAGTCCACAAACACTATTCCAGAGTTTTGTATCAACTTTCAGCAGGACTGAATACAGACAAATGAATCTGAAACTTCTTGTGCGCTTATTTGCAATTATTTGTAAAGAATTTCATAATAAGATTACCAATTGAAGACAGAAAGCGGTTTTGGCCATTGTGTTATTAAACACTTTTGACTGTTGGGAAGAGAAGAAATGTAAAATACATTGTCCAGAGGATAGCAGCTGTACATGACTCTCTATCAATACACAAAGAAGTTCTGTTTAGTGGATTTAAGATGAAGTCACTGAAGGGGTAGTCATTTCTATGATATACTTTTCTTTGTAATTTTTCTCCATGGCTGAGTTGGTTTATATGGATGCAAATTTCATATTGTTAAATTGTGTTTATCAAAGGGATTCTAATTCGCTGGTAAATCTTTTTTGTGGAAAAGTTTTTCCGAGTTTCTCATGACTTGAAACTTAATGAGTTGTACTTTGAATGCAGATGACATTCTTGTCATCATTGGTTGTGTAAATGTTAACGTATGAAAGAATTTCAAGAAACAAATGCTAATATTAGGCTGCCCAAGTTTTGTTTCTCTATGAACAGCATTTAATCCAACCGTATGATCATGGAGATGTGTACGGCTTGTAAGTGAAACCCCATGGTCTAAATGGATACGTTTACGGCCTGTAAAATGGTATATGGAGACGTTTACGGCTTGTAACTTGGTCTATATGGAGATGTTTACGGCTTGTAAGGTGGTCTATATGGAGATGTTCACGGCTTGTAAGGTGGTCTATATGGAGATGTTTACGGCCTGTAAGGGTTAACATCACCTGACAAATAGCTCTTGTCAATGAAATCCTGTTACATCAGCTGTGTAGGTAAAAGGCATTTTGTTTGTTGTGATAGAGGCAAAGTGTCAGTGGGGTTAAACTAACACACATATCAGAAGGGTTAAAGTAACACACATATACATATAATGTGTACATAATAATATGGTGTGTGTGTATGTAATGTGTGTGTATGTAATGTGTGTGTATGTAATGTGTGTGTATGTAATGTGTGTGATGATGGTAGGATGATGTTGATGTTTAGACTTGGACCATTTGGGTTTGTGTGTGTGTGTGTGTGTGTGTGTGTATGTGTGTGTATATGTGTATGTGTGTGTGTGTATGTGTATGTGTGTATGTGTGTGTGTGTGAAATTTGGTTCTGGGTGGGTCTCTGACTGTGTATGTGTGTGTGTGTATGTGTGTATGTGTGTGTGAATTTTGGTTTGGGGTGGGGTTCTGATCTTGTACGTGTGTGTGTGTGTGTGTGTGTTTGTGTGTGTGTGAAAAAGGGGAAGGAGGAGAGGTTTATGTGAATGAATGTGTGTGTGTATGTGAGTGTGTGTGTGTATGAGTGTATGTATGTGTGAGTGTATGTGAGTGTGCGTGTGTGTGTGTGAGTGTGTGGGTGTGAGTCTATGTGTGTGTGAGTGTGTGGATGTGAGTCTATGTGTGTGTGAGTGTGTGTGTATGAGTGTGTGTGTGTGAGAGTGTGTGTGTATGTGAGTGTGTGTGAATGTATGTGTGTGTGAGTGTGTGTGTATGTGAGTGTGTGTGTGAGTATATATGTGTGAGTGTGTGTGTGAGTGTGTATGTATGTGAGTGTGGTGTGTGTGTGTGTGTGTGTGAGTGTTTGTGTGTGTGAGTGTGTGTGTGTGAGTGTGTGTGTGTGTGTGCTGAAGACTATTGCTATGACATGCCTCGTTTGCCATGTGATTTGATGCATGGAAATTGGAGATATGACCTTGAGTTGGAGATATGACCTTGAGACAGGATGGCAATCTGGTATGGTATGACATACGGGCTGAGATATGACTTACGGTCATCTGGTCATCTGGGTTGCGATATGACATATGGCCTTCTGGACATCTGGGCTAAGATATGATATGACATATTTAAGGTTATCCGGTCATCTAGGCTATGATATGATGTGACATATTTATCTGGTCATCTGGACTATGATATGATATGACATATGGTCATCTGGTCATCTGGGCTATGATATGATATGACGTGTGGTCATCTGGTCATCTGGGCTATGATATGATATGACGTGTGGTCATCTGGCGGTCACCTGGTCATCTGGACTATGATATGATATGATGTGTGGTCATCTGGTCATCTGTACTATGATATGATATGATGTGTGGTCATCTGGTCATCTGGACTATGATATGATATGATGTGTGGTCATCTGGTCATCTGGGCTATGATATTGTAAACAGTTGTGAATCTGATAACTTATAAAAGGAATGTTTCCCAAGTCAGTCCCTACATTGTGTGCTTCTTTCAGTATGTCTGTACTTGCAAATGCTAACTAGGACTGTCCGTCTTACTGTTATATATCCCACTTAAAGGGAGATGAATCTGGTCATCCTTTTCCACAAGAATTTAAAACATTACGGGTCACCTGATGTGCTGCATTGTTGTCCAGATTGGATCAAAGGTCACTACAACCTTGGTCACCTGGTTATTTCAAGGTCAAGATTTCAGTGATTTACAAAAGTGTTGTTAACAGAATGAAGGGTGGTGGGCATTACTTTGCTACCTTGACATTGACGTGGATGGCAATTCAATGAATTTTGACAAGTCTGAACCAAGCAAATAGAGACCTAAAAGGTCTTTACGATGCCTGTATCGCACAAACTGGGCGTATCTTGCAGCTCAACTATCTATGCTAAGAGAAGAGAGAGAAAGGTCTATGCGTTATTATGTTACGTTGCACAGATCCAGTACAGCAGCTAAGATTGAGTCGTTGCACACACATTGTTGTTGCTGTTGTTGTTGTTGTTGTTGTTGTTGTTGTTGTTGTTGTTGTAAATGTGGGACTGAGGGCCTTTAAAGCCATAATGAATTACTTCTACCTTGATGATGTTTTAGCTGTGACGTATGTGTCTTTAGTCTTTGTTTTAATTTAATGACATGCAAGCGAGGTACTGACAATGATATTACCTCAATGAGATGAGGATGTACACTTAAAATATTGATCTTGTGTGTCCATACCACATCTCTTCGAAAGGTCAAGGACGTACAATTGACTGGCTGAGATGTTTACTATAACTAGATCAAATGTCTGCCGAGAATATGAAATTTTGTCCCTCCTGTGTGTTTCCCATGTCAAGGCCATATAGTAGTTCATTAGTATTCATTCATGTGCACATGTGTGGCTTGAATTTTTTTCTTTTTAAAATGATATCCTCTATCAATCTTGGAATTTTCCTTGACATCTTCGACATGTATATTTTAAGGTAGATGTATAAGGGCAGATGGTCTTATTCTCTGTATTTCGTTTGTTTTTCATTGATCTTAAGATGGCGAAATATTAAATTTAAATATGAAAGACATTGAAAAAAGAAGAGAAAAAGGCACTACTCTCTGAAACTGAAAAGGTAGCTTTCAAAACAGTGAACCGGTAGAATGTGCGTTCCCAAGTTCCTGCTAATAATCTGATTACCTCTTACCTATCTTTTTCACGACCTGAATCTCATGTTGTTTTTTTTTAAATGCCTTAATTATTTAGCCATCAAACTAAATTGTAAATGGTATATCACCACATTGTGTACAATAGATACGTAATTTACAGGTGCGTTGTCCTTTTCTTGCGACGGGAAAGTATCATCTCAAGGAAGGATGATTGGAACGCTTAAGTTTGAGTGAATAAATTATTTGTGGTTCTGTTGGCATTATGCAAATTATATTGATTAGAGACTATTGGATGCTAATGTTCTAATGTTAGAATCCTCTACATGTTTAAACTTTGTGTTCTTGTAAATGTAAGATAGACTTTGAAAAGGGAAATATAGACTTAAGAAGGGAGTCATAGATTTAGATTTATATTAAATAGACTTTTGAATTGGAAAAAACGATTTTTGTCACACAGACTTTGAAATTGGAAATAGATTCAATAATGCAGTTCCTTTATGGCAATCTATGTCCTTTGGATCCACACAAATTTGACAAACACTGCCAATACCATGTTCTTTGGATCCACACAAATTTGTCAAACACTGCCAATACCATGTCCTTTGGATCCACACAAATTTGTCAAACACTGCCAATACCAAGTGAAAGGATTGTTCCTTATCAAAACCCAAAGTATCTGGATAAGTTGAAAATGTTTTCAACTGTTTCTGAAAACAACAGTCAATTTTGCCAGTGGTGATTTTCAAGAGAACCACTGTCTGTAAATTTTACGTACACACTTTATTTAGGAACACACTTTATGTTAGATACACACTTTATGTTAGATACACACTTTACGTTAGATACACACTTAATTTAGGTACACACTTTATTTTAGGTACTAGTACTAGGCACACTATGTTGAAAATCCTCTGTTTAGTTTTGCCCTGTAGACTTGGTTTATTCAAACAGAAATAGCACAGAACCACACAAAATCAGCAACAACCAACAAATTATACTTTACACAACAACAAAAACATTCTAATTTACACAAAACCAAAAACTTTCTAATTTACACAACAAAAACTTTCTAATTTACCCAACAACAAAAACATTCTAATTTACTCAACAACCAAAAAAATTTTCTAATTTACACAGCAACCAAAAACTCTCTAATTTACATAACAACCTAAAACTTTCTTATTTACCTAATAACCAAAACTTTCTAATTTACCCAATAACAAAAACTTTCTAATTTACCCAATAACCAAAATGTTCTAATTTACTCCGTAACCAAATATCCATCCAATGGTTGAAGCCGATTGAAATCAGAAGAAAGAATAAATTAAACGAGTAGAAAAAAAAGGAGAAAAAAAAATAAAGATCACACATCCAATCTAGTGGCCGAAAATGTGTGGATGAAAGAATACCTGTTTGTCTATTTGTGGTATACATGTATAGCTCTCTGTGATACAAGTGTATGTCTATTTGTAACATATATATAAAATATATATCTGTTATAATATGTGTATGTCTGTGATATGTGGTTGTCTGCATAGTGTGTTGATGTTTCTATCAAATGTAGATGTCTGTGTTGTTTGTTGACCTTTCTGAAATGTGTGGATATAATATACATGTTTATTTATTTCATTACGTGAATGTTTCAATATTACACTCATAGATGTTTCTATAATGCATTGAAGTGTCCATAATTGGAATGCATCTCTATAAGTTGATGTTTCTCTCTGTGGATCTATCTTTCTATGTATCTATCTATCTATCTATCTATCTATCTATCTATCTATCTATCTATCTATCTACCTATCTACCTATCTATCTACCTATCTATCTATTTATCTATCTATCTATCTATCTGTCTATCTATCTATCTTTCTGTCTATCTATCTATCTATCTATCTATCTATCTATCTATCTATCTGTCTGTCTGTCTGTCTGTCTGTCTGTCTATCTATCTATCTAACTATCTATCAATCTGTCTATCTATCTATCTATCTATCTATCTATCTATCTATCTGTCTATCTATCTATCGATCTATCTATCGATCTAACTATCAATCTGTCTATTCTCTCGAGGGTATGTGGATGTCTTTGTATGTGTATGTTTCTGTTTGAGGGTGTCTCTAATTTTTCATCCTTTTCCATTTTTCACCCTCTTACCATCAACTTGTAATGTACAAGTACTACCCGTAGAAAACTGTAGTCGTAGTCCGTGGTATTAGTAGGCATGTCTGTCAGGTGTCATCGTATTGAATTAGAAAGGATGCATCCTAACTAATGATGAACTGTGAATAAAATAATATATATATATATATACATATAATATATATAAACATATATATACACACAACTGCATGATCCCATTTATATTGGTAATTATGATATGATATAATAGTTTATTTATAATGTGATTATGTGATCCATTTGAATTTGACATAATGCACAAGTGTACCATAACAATTTATTGATTGTGTACTTTGATGTACGGATGATGGTGTATCAGTGATTTCACATCCAGTATAAGCGAAGGTTTGCTTCAGGCGTATTTATTTATTTACCTGGTGTGACCCTGAAAGACAGTCTGATTACTTGAGTCATGACAATGTCTGTACTGTACTCCCCCACAATAACAAGACACTGACCGACATAGAAAAGAAATGGGATCGGATCCTTAACCAGTCGGTGTCTAAGCTAAAAGTAAAAAGCATCGCAGACAGAGTATGTTACGATTATTATAATAATTGATTATTAACATTATGTTCATATCTTTACTCAAGCCCAATGTATTCTGAAGAACAGGAAAAATAATCAGCCGACAGTTGTGTTGTCTTCGATGAGAAATTCAACCTGTATTGTCCAGTCTCCTTTCTCATACTTCTCCTGCTCCCCCTCCCTCCTCACCCATCCCTTTTCACCCTGTACATCCGTACAAAGATAATACTTTTTCCCAATAATAGGCACCACTTTCCTCTTTCTTCATCCTTTTTACCTCAAATCCCTCGCAGTATCATAGTTATTTGTATGATTTGATAGTAGTGATTATATTTATATAAATATATATTTATATTATTTTAACCATCGTAATTTTATCCCATCTAGTTTGGTTTATGGTTTAAATCAGTTTTCTGTATGAATCTATCTGTTTGTTTTTGTTATTTTGTTTGTTTGTTTTTTTGTTGTTTTTTTTTTTGCAAAAGGGAAGATGATGGAGCCATAGGTTATTTTGGGCTTTGTTTTTTGTTGGTTTTTTTTTTTTAGGAATTGGGGAGGATGGGGGGTGTGGGGGATGGGGGGTGTGGGGGATGGGGGGTGTGGGGGAGACTTTCTATATATATATCATTTTCTGTGTAATTTTTTGTTTGTTTTACTTCTTGGGTTCATTTGGATTTTTCTTTTTTTTTCTTTATTATTTTTCTTGCAGGGAGGGTTGTGAATGTTGGCTTGTTTGGCTTTTTCTTTGATTTTTGTTCTGTTTTATTTATGTCAAGTGCCATGTAAAGTGGTTTGATCCCATCCTGTGTCTTGTACTGTATGTACGTATAATTTAGTTTAGTTTCAGTTTCATCCTTTGTATGGTGGCTTAGCCAAAAGCCAAAAGCCAAAAGCCAAAAGCCAAACACTATAGTGGAGAAGATTAAAAGATGAGGTCTTAGCTTTTCTTTTCCACATATCATTTATACATTCATTTTGTCCTTCTCTCCCTCCGCAGCCCATTAGTTGATGTAATAATTTTTCATGTTTTTTGCTATTTTTCCTCCGAGGTCATTTACCATGACTTGAACTTTTTTTAAACATTTTTTTTTTTGCTCGTTTTTTTCTTCTGCTTTGTCTACTGATTATGTTTATTTCACATCATGTACTCTAAAATTGTTTTGTTTTCTCTCTGTTTTAGGTCTAGCAAAGGGATTTGCATTTGTAATGTTCAATAGTGCTTTTTGGGTGGGTTCTTTTTAGTCTGTACTACATGATATCCTTTATCTGACCAGTAAGCACATTATATGCGAGGCATATTCATATTTGGCAAACCGGTAAAAACCGTAATGCTGTCCCACAGCCGGCCTTGCTCCCAGTCGTATTGTTCCACAACTCAGTCATAGTATTGTTCCACAACCCAGTCGTAGTGTTGTTCCACAACCCAGTCGTAGTGTTGTTCCACAACCCAGTCGTAGTGTTGTTCCACAACCCAGTCGTAGTATTGTTCCACAACCCGGTCGTAGTATTGTTCCACAACCCAGTCATAGTGTTGTTCCACAACCAGTCACGCTTCCAACCATCAGTGTTACAAACGCTTTGTATTTCTTTCGCTTTTTGAACTGGCAAAATTATATCGGGATGAATCCAACACGATTGAAATTTCACTTATAGAAAATACATATATACTTATTTGGTTCTGAAAATTTCATGGTTTGTGACTGTATTACAGATGACTTGACAATGCAAGTGTGAATATTCACAAATTTTGCTCCATTTCAAGAAGATGGATCATTTAGCTGATCAAGAAAAAATATTTTTGTTAGGCACAATCATCTTTCCACGTGGACTATAAAAAATCCAAATGATTATATATTTGGAATTTGAAGTTCCTCAATTGCGCAATGAGGGAGAACTCAAATACTAAATTTGTCTGGTTTGATATGGTTTGGTCACTCTGCTGCCCTGACTTTCTACCTCTGTGCGAGCTCAGCCGATCTGTTATGCCTGCTATCTCACCCCTGCCTTACAGGCGTGTTGGTGTGGAAGAAGGAAGTGGTCAAAGGGAGACTGGGTGTTATCTAGAGGGGAGTTGGTCGTTTTAAATACAAACACGCGCCTGTTGGAATGCGGGGCAAAGCTTTTTACAGAGGCAAGTGCTGATATCTGTCAATGTCCGTGGCACACTGGAATCACACTGACTCCTTCCGCATTGCTGCGTGTTGTGAGTTAAGATGAATTTAGCTGAAGCGCATTGCCGCGTGTTGTGAGTTAAGATGAATTTAGCTGAAGAAAAGAGTCATTGGTTTTCCCTCTTTTCTAAGTAGCAGCGAATGAAGCAGGAAGCGAAAATACTCGTAACTTTAAGTAGCAGCGAATGAAGCAGGAAGTGAAATAGTCACAGCTTTAAGCGTGATTGACACAGGTCCTTATCAGGGGGGCTACAGATGAAGGAGTTGCAAGTTGGTGTCAATTCATGTAAATAATTGCATGAAGTTTTCAAAAATTGTTCTAGTTTAATTTTTGAACGCTTCTTCTTGCATTTGTCATAATTGCTTATTATGTTGGTTACCTGTTTGCACGAACATTTTAATTTTATTAAAAGTAAGCTCACAATAGCTGTATATCTACATATAATGACTAATATGAGCATTGCAGTTTTTAATAAACAAAAACTTGGTAGGATACAAAAATATAACTTCAATAAGGTACCACAAGTATACAAAGAATATGCACAAAACGAATAAAATGTTCTTCTCCGTCAATAATGAAACAAATAATGAATTAGATACATGGGTCTGCAATTAACAACCATTAATGGAATGAAGACTTAAGGTAATTCAAAAGCAGCTAAAACATAATGCTCAGTCTTGTATAATGTAGCACCAGCCGAACGGCCAAACCAGAATAAATTGCACGGTGCTTTCAAGCCGGAGCTGCTATTCTGTAAAGAACCAAACATTCAACACAAGTAGATGTAAAGAACCAAACATTCAACACAAGTAGATGTAAAGAACCAAACATTCAACTCAAGTAGATGTAAA
>JBCJKE010465014.1:0-13889 GCA_039654525.1 Melibe bucephala | reverse complement strand
GATTATTATAATTATAATAATAATAAGTATTATTATTATTATTATTATTATTACTATCGCTGTTGTTGTTGTTGTTGTTGTTGAATTGAATTGAATATATATAGGTGATTCCTTACCTACTGAAGTTATTTATTTGTTTGGCATCTTTTTGTGTCAAACTTAGGACCATTATTAATTATTAATATTATTTTTTATTACTGTTGTTATCATTATTAGACTACTAATACACGTTATTGTTAATATTATTTCTGATGGAAGGTTTTCTTCTGCATGGGTTTTGCACCCCCCCCCCCCCCCCAAATCCCAGCCATCCATGAAATTACAATGACAATGATATACATAGCGTAAACTTTTGTAATGTAATCCATCCTTATCATTGGAACTGTTGATGAACCAATGTACAAAATCTAATATCTATCAATAGTTAATGACACGTGTGATATTGAACCTTATTCTGTACGGAATTTTGTATCTTGTTTTAAACCAAAGGCCAACTGTTGTTTTTGTTTTATTTACATGTTTATGGTTATTTTTGGGCTTGTGATGCCGTTTTTTGTGGGTTTTCTCTCCTTTTTGAAAAGGGGAGAAAAGGGGGGGGGGGGGGGGTTGGTTGTTTTGTACAGGGTGGTGGAGACGCCTTTTGGTGCTTGTGCGTAGTGATCATAGAAAATGTAAGCCTATCCATGGGTGTGATATAACAATAGGGAATAAGTAAGACTTGCATTATAAATTGAATGCTTGAGAATTGAATAAAAAACAAAACTGAATTCATTACCTGCTGTAATCTAGTTCTTGCTATTGCAATGGCTCTTTCTTTATCATAAACATACAATGTATTTCAGAGCCAACTATCCCATTACTGAACGTCCCCTAGGAAACTAGAAACAATGTCAGTCAGACCCTCTGCCCCGTCACAGAAATCAGCATTCAATGAGCATTCTTCTGTTTTCATTGACTCATCTGAACTCATACATATATGAGCACAGATGGCTGATGTGCTGTCTGAAGTACTACCTTCCTCTCCATCATGTACATGCTAGTGTGCTAGTTAAAGTTTAGGTTTCAATATTTAATTGTTTGGAAATAATGTAATTGATTTGATTTGATTAACAAATTGTGATGCCCTTTTACAATTGTCTGTGTTACTTCTGCCATTTAATAGTTTTATGTTAATTGGAGCATTGCTCCGTAGAATCTGACACATGTACTGAAGGAGACAGTATTAGGGAAATATGAATGTCAAAAGCTATGACATGTACTTTTATGGATACAGGAAAAGTTGAGTTCTAGTGAAAAGTGCTTTACTCCCATTACCTCATCCACTTTTAGTGGAATCCTGTTATAATGAGAGGGAAGGTACTGGTGTGAATAATCTGTTACAGCAGGATTCATATTATAAGCGATCTAGTGATAAATACAAGGGAAAGAATAAAGTAGGCCCAATCAGAGAAGTGAGAGGCATTGTAGGCATGCGATGCATACTGTTTGTCAGCACAAGCCACAATCTTCATCCCTCATTCACTCCGGCTTTCATTGTTGCACCTGTGGGTTCTCCCATTCTTTGTCTCACTAGGCCTAGATCACCAACAAGCTTCTTAGCGAGATTTTATTGGCCTTCTTTTACAATGCGCTGCGCACAGCTATATTATATTTACAGAGATAATGAAGGGGGAAAAACAGGGATCTAGAATAGTGTCTTTAAAATAGACCTCGTTATTTCAGGACTTGTTAAAAGTGGAATCCACTGTATATGTAGTAGAAAAAGACAAAGATACAAAGCAGGAGGAAAAAAAACAAACAACCTAAGCCATAGATTTGTTGTTGGTTTTTTTTCTTTAATTTTTCCTTTTTTATACATGTTGTATATAAAATGTAACAGGTTTGTTAACAATCAGGGCAGAATAAGTTGGTTGTATTATGTCATCTCGTCTTCTTGGCACCTGATGGAGATTCCTCTTGAGCCTTTGCAGACCTGGCGAATTGCTTCAGGCTGGTCAAGGATATTCAAATGTACAGTAGATATTTCTGGAGAACTAATGCTTTTTGAAAACATCTTAAATACAAAAATGAATTCCTTTGCCAAAAAATTAATCAATTAATTATATATAATACGTCTGTAGAAGAAATCACTGCTTATCAACATAAAAAAATACAGTATCAATTTTATAGTGTGGCAAAAATACAAAGACACAAAAAAAAAAAAGAAATCTTTTACATAAAAAGAAAGATTCTTATGAAAAAATAAAAAGAAAGATTTTTAAGAAACAATAAAGCACAGTCGACTCCATTTACAACAGCGCATTTATAATAGTAAAATATCAAAATTCTTGAATTACTTTTCTATAAACTTAACAACAGGATCCTGGGCCATACTATAACAGATCTCAATCAGTATCAGTCAGTGTAAATTTGGATAAGAAAGCAATTCTTTTGTTTTCCCAGCTTGCAATACCATAAGCTTAGTACTAGCACAGGTACACACCACACATGCATCTCCACAAAAACGTGGCAGTGATGGTGCAATTTTACAGCGCCTGAAGTGACACGTTTTCCATGGAATGAATGAAAGAGGATCGTCTCTGTGTAGCCCAGGCCTAATCCTGACAGTGTAACAACCAAAGATGTTAAAATATGACTTCAAAGTTTAACATCTTTGGTAACAACCTATGTCTACAGCAATGCAATCAATGGTATCTTGAAGGACACTAGTACATTGTACTATTTATTTACTATTAGCCCTTTCAGTGCTAGAAGCCAATACATCAGGATCAGGATCAGCATGGTTTAACTCTTTGACTACAATTTGCCCATATATCGGGATGAGCATGAACATGCAAGCTATATTTCCGGGTGTTGACTATATTCTTAAACAAAGGGGAGGTTTTACACCTTACTTCATAAAATAAAACGGGATAAGACCTGAGATAAGATCTTTGATAGATCACTCAACCTAATCCACTTTGCACCAGCTAGAGTGAGAACAGTGAAACTCTGTTACAGCAAGTGCGGACGGCCCAGGCACATTTTCTCCCTATTGTTGAGTTCTCGTTGTTCTCAAATGACAAATTTGCCAAGGAAAACAAAGTGTTACAGGGAAACAATCATGGTGGTGTCGTCAGTATCATTAATAACATCACATGACTACCTGCGTGGCTTGCAATATGATTGGGGCTGCTTCACACTATGGATGGGGTGAGAACTCAAGAACACACCAATGGCATGGTGCGCACTTGACCCAGATGAAGGTGAGAGGAGGGAGAGGGGATTACCACTACATGACATACTACTATTACTGCACACTGCACAAGGATACATTTCAAAGTTTTTCTTTGCTACCGACAACTGAGAGATGTGCTCTACCAGGAACTTGATAACGGGGTAGGGGTGGGGCAAGTGGCAAGAACATTTGTGATCAGGAAGAAAAGAAAATCTCTCATTAATACCGAGATGGTTATCCACTTACTCTCATTAAACCCAATGGTTTATTCAAAAAAATTTAGAAGGGTAAAAAACGGGGACTGAAAAATGTCCTGTTACTAGCATATTCTTGTTATTATAGTTATCGTTATTCATTATTCATCAATTCCTCTGTATCTGGAAGTTGGTCATTCCTAATTCTTACTCGTGAAAACAAAATATTATTTCAGAAGTGCAAAACATTGTTCAGGTATTTTTTGTACTTACATGTAGCCCTTAAAATATTCATTTTCCCTTAAGCTGAGACAAATAGGCCTACATGTAAGACTACAGACTCTTAGTCCATTCTAATGACTTCTATAGAAAGGATACAACAACTAAAGGTTTGTCCTTCAGTAAAAAGCCATTGGTGTCTCTCAGTGCATCAGTGGCTGCTTCATCTGATGGAAGTGTGACAAAAGCCTGACCTTTCATTCGCCCTTCTTTCATAAGACGAATATCAAAACTGTTTAAGGAAAAGAAACAAAACAAAAACAATACACAAAAGGTGAGCAGTGACATTCATATATTTAAAAAAATATTTCATCATTTTAATACAAGTAATTTATTAGCACCACACCAATGATTTAGAAATGGCTTAAAAACTGATTACATGAACGTAAGGAGCAAGAATTTACATGAGAAAAGAAACTTAGCAATTGACTGGTCACATCAGCTTTCATTATATTTTTCAATTTTAAGGAAAAGACTGATAATGTGTTGATTACTTCTTTTTTATTTTTTAAAATTTGGCTTGTTGGTGCTCTTTGGTTATATAAAGACATATTAATATAATTCAACTCACATATTTTGCTCTGTTTCACTATCCCAGTCAACGTAACGTCCAAACAGCCAATGAAGGTCCTGACAAATATATTTTAAAAGCTTTAAGTACACTTTTATTCCCGACAATTCTCCTTGACAATATATATTTTGCAATATGCAAATACTTTATGTATCCAGAGAACCAATTAAAATGGCTCTTTGGATAACATAAAGTATCGGCATACTGTGAAATAAAAACTCAAGTATCACAATCACAATGCAGAATAGATAAAAAATATTAATGACTATTCATACATAGAATGATCTAGCGATGACCAAGTCTGCCCTTCTCACAACTTTCAAGTTGCTCAGAAGAAAGACGGGAGGGAACACCCAAAAGAAAATGTTCTTAGAAAACTGACTTTTTATGCTAGGATAACAAGGTGAGCAGAATCCGGCCACCACTATCAACTGCTTTATGTGGCACAAATTGAATGATAGCTAGGAGGACTAGTAAAATATCAAATAATCTTAAAAATTTACAAATGGAAAACTGGTTTAAAATAAAAACAAAAAAAACAAAAACAAAAACCAAAAAAAAAAACAACAAAAAACAAAAAACCAACAAAAAACAAGACAATTAAGTAACTTCATCAACTTTATCAGAGGTAGCAGGCATGTAGGAGAAATTCAATTCTTAAACTGGACATTGAGTTTTATACAACGAAAAAAATGTTTCACAGGAATGGCCAGCATTCAGGCAAAGGAAGTCTTTACACAACAGGCGCTTAGAAAGTCATTACGAATGCTAGCATTAATTTAACCTACCTCTGAATAATGAAGTGAAAACATAGCAATATACAGATTGACAGATAGTTCAATACAAAACACTGACAATTAATTGATAAGAGTCTATAAAATAATTAACTGCACCCAAATCATATGTGATGCGTTACCTCTTCACCAGCTTGTTTTGCAACATTCTTGATGTATAGACGACAAGAAGTCTCACCAGGTACATATCTTTTAAAAACACTCAACTCCTTCATTTCTGTGAAGTAAGAAAATGAAAATGAAAGGCACTTGCATTGTAAGGATACATACACCAACAATAGAACTTATGGTAATATTAAAATATGCACGTCAGGGAGAAAATTACAACATGCTTTAAAGAAGCCCTTGAAATAAATGAAAATAAAAAACTTTCAACTTCATTAAAAACGTCTTACTGGTATATAATATTTTATTAGTTGAAAATATGTGATGTGCATCGTTATACTGACATCAAATACAAAATATAACAGTTTGAATATAAACTTACCAGACTCAGATAATCTGTTTTTCCTCAGTTCTGAGGAAGTTATAAATTTGGACTTCCCCCATTGCTTTTGAGCCGCATCATCCTGTTCATCCCTCTCCTTTGAGACCTATGTATATAAAAAAAAGAAAATCAGAACAAAAGTAAACTTATGAATGATATCATATGGATTATTATTCATTAGCATTATTCGTATTGAATGACAAGTAGGAACGAATCCATTCCATAAGAGGTGATCATTGTCACCACAAAACAGGAAAAGGCAAGTCTCAGTGTTTTAGTTGGAACTAGTGCTACATAATTCTATAAAAAGGAAAGACAGTGGAAAAAACCACCTCGGCCAGTTCCCTGTGTAAATATACTGAGAGACCATGGTGAAGAAAAACATTCGTTTTTTTTTTCTATATACAAAAAGCTGCCTTCAACTATCAAGAACAATGTTGTAGACAAAATGAGTATAAAAGAGCAGCAGGTAAACTTACTTTGGGTGGAGGTTTCATGATTCCAAATCCTCTGCTTGCAATGGCATCTTCAGTGGCGCCTAGAAATTTCACAAAAGTAAGAAAAAAAAATCAAAAACAAAAAAATCCCCAAAACCCAACATTGAATGTTTGCTAATTATGAAAGAAATTTCCTTTCATCACAGATATGTTTGTAACCTCTAAAAATTAATATATAAAACCCAAATGAATGAGACAAATAAAACAATATATACCTGAAGGTATTAAAAAAGAGAAGATTGTCTTTTTTTAACTGCTTAGAATCGAAGACGGGGATTAATGCGAGGTGGTAACCAAAAATTGCATGGATATTCTGCTTCTCTTTGAATTTAAATGCACATATATGAAACAAACTAGGAACATGACAAAAAAGAGGGAAAGAGAAACCATGGGCAAGCGTTTTGTTTGTGCATTCATGTATCTTGTATATTCTTTTTACTTTTGTTTTGGAGAAAATGAGCCAGAATATAAAAATGAGAGGGAAACTAGCTGGGTCTTTTTTAATTCAGATATGATAAATTGAAAAGTGACTAAGTCTAGTCATACTCATACTGATGACAAATTTTAAAAGGGCACAAAAACGGAAAGGCTAGAAAATTTTCATGAATTTACTTAACATTAAACATCCTTACTGAGTAGATCTCTTTGCATTTTAACTTGAAAAAGTTAAAAAAAAAAAAAAAAAAAAGGAAGAAAAGATCAGTAACAAATAAAATGTAAAAATTACCATCATTTTCCGCTGTCTCATGAATCTCTTCCTGTTCCTGTGTCCCAAGCCCAGAATCTGTTATATTCCTTATGTTTGTAAGATGATCGTTCCCAGAAGATGAGGATGATGATTGTGGAATTGGGGGTTGCGTTACAGATGGTGGGGGTGGAATGGGCAAAGGCGGTAACTCCTGGGGCATGCTTGTCAATTTATGGAATACAGTTGTTTGGGAATATGACTGGTGCCAATCTTTAAGATTTTCAATTGGTAATGGAGGTGCTTGTTGTATTGATGGTGGCAGTGATGGCACATTTTGAAAGTGAGAGAATTGGTTTGAGGTCATGATTCCTTCTCTGTCCACTCGTTTGTCTTTAATCTGTGTGGACACAACAGCGCCAGGAATCTTCAACTCAATTTTTTTCCCAAGATGGGATGATGAATCTGGGATCTGATCAAAAACATCACCGACAGGCACGGCAGGAAGAGAGGCTGGCAGATGATCCGATGAGCCCTCTTGCAGGTCACTCAGTCTTGGCCTTTTCAAGCGAGGTTTTCTAACAGATTTCCGATGCAATCTTATCTGATGTTCCTCTTTTGATCTGATGAAGTAAACAAAAAAAAAATTAAAAACATCTAAAGGAGCAAAGTAACAGTACTCAATAAAAAAAATTGCTTCCATCATACTCTGAACCAGCTGGAATTTCTTACAGACTGAAGCGAAGTATTTTGTTCATACATTAAATTTAATATAATTTACCATCATCTATAAAACAAACACTAATTGTCACAGTAAATGAAGAGAAATGAAGAGGTCATAAAAATCAACACAAGGCCATCATTACAAACTATATCTTCATCTGTTCTCCAATTCCGGCTAGCACCAAAGAGGAAATTGAACAGGTGCATAATGGCAAAATTTGTAAGAGATTTCCGCACAAAAGTAGGTGAAGGTGAAGAGTGACTAAGTGGCATAGGACCCTTAGATTAGGAGGCAGAAAGAGAAAGCCTAGTAGTTGCCTTCTGCCACGCAAATAAGGTATCAGTAACAAATAACATTTTGATCAAACAAAAAGAAGAAGGCACACTTGGCTGCCATCATGGGAGGGATACAGAGATCAAATTGATCATATCATAGTAGAAAAAAAAATCTTTTTAAACGCCAAAACAAGATCAGGAACACACGCTTATTCAGATGACATTTTTGGAACTGCAATGAAACTTCTTCATAAAAAAAAAAAAAAAAAGCCTAAAGTGGTATTGCTGCTCATTTTGCGTTGTAGATGAGTGTTTACCATCAAGGCCACAGCAAAATTTGTTTGGCCCAGATTTTTCTGATGGGTACTTAAAATTTTGCACTATTTGTATTGCAAGATTTAGAAGAAATGTGTACAACAAACGGCCCAAACCTTGATGGAGTCAAGAATTGGTCACACTACACAAGGTTGGAAATACTTAATCATTAAGACAGGGATCTAGGGTAAATTAGAGGGCAAAAAGGAGAAAAGGACGACCATCAATATATATACTACATATTTAACATCATAAGACAGTGAGAGCAAATGGTGTCCTTCATTCTTGCTCTATAAGATATGATACTTCCTGATGCCAATTTCATATGATTGCTTCTGTTCTTTACATAGCTTTAGTAGACAAACTTTGAACATTGTCAAAGACAAAAAATCCTTTACCTTGATATCTTTTCTTCATCGTCAGTCTCTAGCTCTGATTCAGATTCACTGGATATGTCCATCTCTCTTTGATCTATGTCATCTGGTTGAGTTTGCATTTGTGTCAGGCCATTAACATCAGGTTTCTGGAAAGGCATTCATCATTAAATAAGTTAAACATTTTGGGGATCCTATAAAAGACCAGAGACTCAAGCAAAGTAACAATTTTTTTTTTTTTTTTTTTGCTTTACCATGAGTTTTACTGTAATTGTGATAACAATTGTAATAATGACATTAATGATAAATAATAATGATAATACTAATTATGATAGTACTACTATTAATACATTTTCAGAAAGTGCTGGTGCAATTGTGAAATTCAAGACTTCCTCAAAACTTAAGGCTATATTCTTAAAATTAATAACAAAACTATTTTCAAGAGCTCTGTGTTGGGATGACAATTGTGGTATGCTGATCAAAGCAACAAATTTAATAGGTGTTTTTTTTTTTATCATTACCAAAGGTGGTGTGGCAGTCAATGGGCCAAAAGGACATGGCAAATCCATTTTATTCATCAAATGAAGTACCTGATGGGAAAAAAATCAAAAAGATGAAAATTCAGTTTACGGCCTTTTATGTTTACCAATAAGGATTTTTTTTGGGTCTCTTTTTTATTTTATTGCTTTTTGTTTTTGTATTGTAACAGAACATCTATATAATATATGATTCAGTAAAAATGTAAGGAATCAAAAAATATTATACAGTAGTCACCATCCTATAACCAACCTTCTAATAGACAACTATGCTTAATTACCAACTGTTTTCACGAAAAACTTGTGGTCTCTAACATGTATTTGTGATTAAAATACCCATCTAATAACCCTTCTCCCAGAGCAGACCTTTGTTTTATAACCCAGTCTTTTCACAAAGCCCTTAAAAAACAGTGAAGATGAGAAAGAATTTTACAAATAATACAGCCGTCACATGCATAACCTCAGTAACAAGTCAATTGTATCTCAATGTCAACACTTATAAAAAAGCATACTTCTAAAAAAAGGCAATGAGAGAACAGACATTCAAACCAATAGACTCTAAAACACACCCTGGTCATCTGGTCAGCCAACAGGCCTCGCCCTGCTAAGGTGAACAAAGAAGACAAGTCCCCCTCTCATGTACGATGTAGACCGATGGATATTGAGCAAAATGTTCATTTTTAAAGCCACAATTAATCTCCAATGGGAAATTTGTGTTTTGGTTTTTCACCGAAAACCAAGCGCCAGCTACAAGAGCAGCCCTGCAAAAGGGAGCAATTAGTGTCTTATAACCTTGCCCAAAGGTTAAATCACAATGTCCCCAATGGGAATCAACCCCATGACTTTTCAGTTGCGAGTCTAGAGCACTACTGCTGAACCACTGTGATCGCTAGTCACACTATTTAGCATTAGCCTCAGTATTCTCTAACCACAATTCCCTATTGATGAAAGATCATATGCCATAGATGGCACAGTTGGCTGCTGATGGTCATCGCGCAACAATTACTTGGTGTGACCTTAGCATTCCCTTACAAGATTATGTCCTAGATGACACAGTCCGCTGACAAATGGGAGGGACAAAGAGGGACACTCACAGAATGACTTGCCACAGAAGGCTATTGATTGGCTGATTTAGCAGCCACTCTTCATTGAGTTTATCACTGGGCATATCTACACAAAGTTTGGTCAACGATTTAAGTAAATGCACTTTATATCCAATTAATGTAACCTACATACATACTTTGTTGTCCGTCCCCCTTGCAAAACCCTTGCTTGTATGCCTGCTGATAACCCGCTTCTCACAACCACTACGTCATCTCTTCTCTGAACATGGCCAAACCATCTCAATCTAGACTCTCTCACCTTGTCTCCAAACCTGGCTATGTATGCATTCTCTCTAATACTCTAATGTGCTCATTTCTGATCTTGTCCAATCTCGTTACACCCTTTGACAGACATAGCGCCTGATTTCAGCCACATCCAGCTCTAATTCATGTCGTTTTGTAAGTGTAACAACAGTTTCCAGGCCATACATCATTGCTGGGCGGACAACTGCTTCCGTTAGATAATTATGATAATAAGGTAAAGCAAAGCTTCAGCGCTCTATAAATCGATTGCATTATTATTATTATTATTATAAAGATACAGCAGGACAGAAGTTTGCAGTATATCCAGACATTCTTACCTGAACATAGAATGCTGGCACAGAGGCTAGTGCATTCATAATGTTGGTTAATACCAAGGCAGTTGGAGGTGGATATTGATACTTGAGTTGAGGGGGCCGAGGGTGTATGAGGCTGAGGAAGATAGTGAGGAGTAAAGAAAAAATGTATAAATTTCATTGCTTCTCTTGTAGGTTTTAGTTTTGTTTCGTCCTTTTATTTGTTTTGTTTGTCTTTTGCTTTTTTCAATTATTTTTAAAAAATAGAAATCAATGTCTTCCAACTCAATGACTGAACTTCGTGCATGGCATGCCAGCACACAGATATCAATCTCTGCAGCTGTACTGTAATCTTTCAATAATAATTTCCCATAGACGGCAGTCATGTTCACTTTATTTGGCAGTATTTTGAATGACTGTGATTCATACAGATCAAATGTAACAAATGAGAGTGTGATTCAAACTTAAGTACTCATTTTATAATGTATCTATAATGTTCCATTTATTTAATGCATTTCTGCCACTGTGTTATTATTGCTATCTTGTCATAATGAATTAAATTGCTTCAACTTCAACTGGATGAATAATGTAAATTCCAATTATTCACTCTGTACTAAAAAAAAAAAAAAAGAAAAGAAGAAAAAAAAAAGGAATACAGCAATCTTTCCATAAGTGAGGAACCAATATTGCCGCTTTATACTTTTCCAACATTACCCTTAACAATTAATGATCATTAAAGTATATTATTGAAGAATAATTATAAAGGCTAAAAATAAGACAAGGCCAAAGAAGTATGACCTTAATATCTCACCCCCATGTGTTAAAAGTTGCATCAAACTTTATCAGCTCTGCCTTGCGATCACTCTCTGTTGTTTTCTCTTTGTCTTTATTATCAGCTTTCAAGGTATTTTCAGAAGAGATAACTTTCCTAAAATGAAATGAAAATTAATTCACTTATGCTTGAGAAAAATGTACAAATTTGCCTATGAGCTAAACATAAGCAAAGAAATTCTAGGGGTTACAAAAAAACCAAAATAACACCAAAAAAAACAAACAAACAAAAAAACAAAAAAAAAAACAACAAAACAAAAACAAAACAAAAAAATCCACAAAAAACTGCCTTTATGTGAACAACATGGACATTTTACATCAAATTGGCATACATATTATGATGAAATACAATGGACATGAGTAATAATTAAGTATAGTGCATATTATACATATATTCAGTCCTCTGATAAGAATCTCAAATGTTTGTCCTTCACCAAAACGCCTTGCATACCTGACTTTTAAAAAAGTGTAACCATGCTCAATGTTTCAGTGCAGTGAGAAAAACACATTTGCTATGTCTTTCTAAAGGACACAACCACCAGGTTTTAGAACTCGGGACGCAGAATTTCCAAGCCATGAACATTTCTGCTAGGCCACAGACACCAGAGCCATAACAAGGGGAAGTGGGCTTTGAATATGACTCTGATTTGAATCCCCATTCAACATGTGGGAAAGTTTTAAAAAAACCTTACAGGGTTATAAAAGATGGTACTTGACTTTAAGCAGGAATGGATTTTTCTATCATATCAATCAAAAAAAGAAAAAGCAACTGATCATCCCTGTGGGGAAATTTGTCTTTTGGTTTTTAACTGAAAGCCAAGTGTCAGCCACAGAGTAGCCCTGTAAAAGGAGGCAATTAATGTTAATAGCCTTGCGCCCAAGAGCTAAATCACAATGTCCCTAATGGGACTCAAACCCATGACCTTTCAGTGGAGAATCCAAAGCAATACCGCTGAGCCACTTGACCATAATTCTTATAATTCAAAGGCGTTCATATCAAGTCATTGAGGTTTACAACTTAAAAAAAAAGGAACCATCCTGTCCCAATCATCAGAAGTTAAAAAGCTCCCCCCCCCCCCCCCTTTCTAAAAAAAAAAAAAATAAAAAAAAATAAAGCAAAGAAAAAAACCCACCAAAAACAAAACAAACGAAACAAAAACAAACAAACAAACACAACACACACAAAAATTTAATAAGAAAACAAAAATACATACCCTTCATCATCAACAACTGATGGTTTATTTGAAGCGTTTCGGGCAAATTCTACGATGAGTGTGGACCCCAAAACTTCTACTTGATGAAGTTGGTTTAAAACCTTAGTAGGAGGACAAATAGATTTAGCCAAAAAGAAAATCTTGAGAGTAAAGGATACAGATGTATCTAAGTTTAAACAAGTGTATACTTAAACAAAGTTAACAATACATGTATTGTCTGACAGTGACAAGGTTTTTTTGAGAGACAGTAAAGGTTTTCAGCCAGGGCTCCAACAATAACTCTATTATCAGATAGAAATGGAGTCTATTACTATTAAAATGTTTCAATTCAAGTGCTTATTTACCATACTCTGCATGAAAACGGATTATGTGCTTGGCTATATACATATTATAATACATATATAAACATAAATCTCTAATTTTGAAAAGTTGCCAATGAATGAAAATGAGAAGTACACACACATACCTCAGTAGCATGTTCTTTACTAGGGAAAGAAGCAAACGCTGTATTTGCCTGTCAGAAAAGACAAGAAAATTATTCAATAAGGGATATATGTAGTCAAAGAAGAATGATGTAGATTTGGGGTTTTTTTTTAATATGACCTTCCATTCAAAACTATTTCATGCAAATGCATATATAAAACATTATTCATCAATAAATTTTATGTCAGAGATGAGAACCCCTATAAGACTGAGACATTTTCAAAATTTTAGAAGAAAGATTAAAGATGTAACAAATTACACTAGAAATGTGTGTGTTTTGTAGAGATATATTGGTTGCCTTGGATGTAGAACTACCATTATTTATGTCAATGGAAATAAAAATAACAACCATTTCCATTTTAAAAGGTTAATTGAAAAGTGTTTAATAATTGAGAAAAATAAAGTTTTTAAGGGGGTTTTGATTTGTCTCAGATGTTAAATTACTTCCAAGCCTTTTACTTTTTTATTGATTGTTGATTTTTTTCCCCACAGAGATTGTCCTATAATGGTGTGTGTGTGTGTGTGCGTTTGTGTGTGTGTGTGTGTGTGTGTGCTTCTGTGTGTAAGCTGGAAATAATAATGCATTATTGATGATCTATTTTTCAGCAGCATTATAAATATAATATATATAAAATCAAAGACTCTGCCCCAACAGATGCTTCAAAAAATGAACCTATTAAAAGTAAGTGGGTCTTGAAAAAGAATTAAATGAACGAAAGGAAAAGAAGCTGATTGGAAGAAGTTATTATGAAA
>JBCJKE010465013.1:0-21123 GCA_039654525.1 Melibe bucephala | reverse complement strand
GGTGATGAAGGCGATTGAAATAAAGCGCAGATGGTTTTAGGAAGTACATCCGAACTATCATTTAATGAGATTAAAGAAAAGTATGCCGCGGCAAATATATAGTTGTATATACAAATTATCCTTTATACCCACTTTAATATAATTTTATTGGATCACATATTGATTCCAAAACTACACATGTGTTTTAAATATATTAATAACAAAATTGTAGTATCGAATATTTATAGAGGAGAAAAATGAAAAAATTAAATAAAACAATACTAGGGCTATCTGCTATTGGTGCAGCTATAGCTCCAGTTGCAGCTGTTATATCTTGTTCTGGAGATAGTACAGTTAAATCAGTAGTTACAAAAGGCGAAATCGAAAAAGATTCAGGAGCTATGGCTCTGAAAACAAAATATCAAGGATTTTCAAAAGATACAATAAGAATTATTGGACATAAGCAAGAAGTTGCAAAGCAAGCAAAAGCTTCAATAAACGCATTTAACGAGGCGTTTGGCACAAAAATTGTTATTGACGAAATAGGGGGATCAACAAATTTTGCACAATACCTAAGTACTAAGTTTACAAATGCAAATGATGTAGGACTTGTACAGTTTGAACAAGTTGGAGAAGTTCAAGCAATGGGAAACAATGTTGTTGACTTTGAGGATTCATTTATTGAAGCTAACAGTACTCAAACTATTGGCGGTAAAAAGGTTCTTAAATCTGTGTCTGAATCATTAGGAGTTATTTATAACAAGGACGTTTTTAAATCTGTAGGAATTACAGTTCATGAAGGAGAGGCTAGTGCCACTGCTACAGACGGACTTGTAAAAAATGGAACAAATATAACTGATGTTTATACTGACGGATTAACAAAAGCATCATATACAGAGCTTGCAAACTTCATTAAGGGCAAAGGGAAAACAGCATTTTATTCAACATCTAAAACAGCTGCAGGAAATATTTGACCATATACAAATCACTTATTGTCGGCTGCCATAAAAGCTAATGATACTGAGGCTGCAACCACAGGTGCCACTGTCATCACAGGTGGTGTGCAAACTTCAATTGCTGATGCTCTTGAAATTTATAGCATAGGTTCAAATATAGCTGAAAATACAGTTGAAGAAGGAATGGGTAAACTAGCCACAAATAACGTTGCAATGTCACAAAACGGAACTTGAGCCTTAACACAAATCCAAAAAACAAATCCTAAATCTAATGTAGGTTTCTTACCTCTCCCTATATTTGGAACTCAAACTGGACATGAGCATGCTCAATTCATGAAGGGTACTACTCAAAAATGAGCATTAACAACTTCAAATGATAGTAAACAAAAAACTATGAAGCTATTCTTAGAGTGAATGTATAAAACTAAAACAGGTCTTAAATCATTATATGGCGATTTTGTTTCCGAAACACCATTTGGAGTAGATTCTTCAATTAAACCAAAAATTGAAAATATATTATTTGCTTCAGCTGCTAACTATTCTCTAAATGATGTTACTAATGGTGAATTAGCGCTAAGTAACTTACCAGGATCTTTCAATAATGATTCTGAAGTTTTGAGAAATGCATTTAAGGGCGGATTTAAAGCATCATCACTTAAAAGTGTTCAAGAAGAATACGATAAATTGAAAAACAAACCAAAATCATAATATAGATTTATAAAATGAAATATATGCTTTTGCATATATTTTAGTAAAGGAGAAATATGTATAAAAAACATTGATTTATAAGTATGGTATTACCAGCACTTTTTGCCTTTTCATTAATTATTTTTGTGCCAACAATAATTGGAATAGTATTATCATTTACCGACTGACAAAGGGGCCATAAAATGTTTGAGGATGGTTGAGTTGGTTTTGATAATTATAAAGCTGCATTCGAAGACGGAAGATTTAGAGATTCGATTGGGTTTACTGCAGTATTTACAATAGTGTGTTTAGTAATGGTAAATGTACTAGGATTTGGTATTGCAACGTTATTGGTTAGACCATTTAGAGGTAAGAACTTATTCCGTGGTGTGTTCTTCCTTCCGAACTTAATTGGAGGATTAATACTTGGTTATCTTTGAAAACAACTTTTTAATTTTTGTATTACGGAGTTGTTTGACACAAAATCACTTCTAGTTTCGAACAGATGGAATGGTATGTTTGCTATGGGGATTGTTGTTGCGTGGCAAATGGCTGGATATGTAATGATTATTTATATTGCTGCACTTCAAAACATAAATAAATCACTTTCTGAAGCTGCAAAAATCGAGGGAGCAGGGTGATTCAAAAGATTTAAGTCAGTAACTCTACCAGGCGTTATGCCGGCAATTACAGTTTCTATGTTCTTGGTATTAAGTAATTCATTCAAATTGTTCGATCAGAATTTAGCTTTGACTGAGGGTGACCACAGAACGGAACTTCTAGCTCTTAATATTTTCAATACCGCCTACAATGGCGCGTACTTACAAACGTTTGGTATTGCGCAAGCTAAATCTGTAATATTTACAATTTTAGTTTCTGCAATTGCCTTAACGCAAGTTTCGATCACCAAAAGAATGGAGGTAAATGCATAATGAAAGTAAAAAAATACACTCTCAAACAAAAGAGAGTTTCCAGAAAAGAGGCTGGTAAAATTACCACAATTGTATTTATATGTGCATTAGCTGTTCTCTGAATCATTCCATTTTTATTGATGTTAAACTCATCCTTTAAAAGTAATTTTGAATTTTTTGACTCTAAATTTATTTCGGTTGTAAAGGATCCTTCAGTTCAGCCATATTCTGATGCAATTGCAGCAATGGAGTTTTGAAAATCACTAGTTGTTTCATTAATAGTTACAGTAGCATCTAATTTATCTATTATTTTCTTTTCATCGCTGGCTGCATGACAACTTGTTAGATCGAAATCTTGGTACTCTAAGGTCATATTTTATGCAATTTTAGTCACTATGATTGTTCCATTTCAGGCAATAATGATACCACTTATGACTATTATGGGAAAAATGCACTTAGCAAATATTCCTGGACTTATACTAATGTACACAGGATTTGGAATGGGAATTTCAATATTCATGATGCATGGATTCCTGAAAGGTGTTCCAATTGCACTAGAAGAAGCTGCAAGAGTTGAAGGATACAATCCATTTAGAATTTATCTAAAAATTGTATTACCTATACTTAAACCGATCATAGTCACAGTCGTTGTATTGAATACAATGTGAATTTGAAATGACTTTCTATTACCTTATCTTGTAAGTATACAAAACCCTGATGGTCAAACTACACTGCCAGTTAAACTATTTACAGGATTGATAGGAACATACGGGACTCAAATAAATGCCCTCATGGCCGGACTCACAATTATGATTATTCCTGCAGTGGCATTCTTTGTAGTAATGCAAAAACAAATAATTTCTGGAATCACAAGTGGTTCAGTTAAATAAAGGAGAAAAAAATGAACAAAAACATTCACGCAAATAGAGTTATAGAATCTACAGGTATTCCAAAATTTGCCTTAGATGAACTGAAAAGATTAGAAAAAAAAGTGAGTCATGAAAAATCAGTATTATCCGTTGATAATATCGATAAAATTTATGACAACGGATTTCAAGCAATTTTTGGAACATCACTAAACCTACAAAAGGGTGAATTTCTAGCATTGCTTGGCCCTTCGGGTTGTGGTAAAACAACCACATTAAGAATGATTGCTGGATTAGAGGAAGTAACGAGGGGTGATATTTATATAGATGGTTCCATTGCTACAAATGCAGAACCATCAGATAGAAATATCACAATGGTATTTCAAAATTATGCTCTTTTTCCACACTTGTCAGTGAAGGGAAATATTGCTTTTGGACTAAAAGCTAATAAGAAAAAATTGGGAAAAGGCGGAGATGTTTATAAAAAAATTAGAACTTTACAAAATGAAATAAGAACCCAAAAAAGTTTGGTTAAAAACATTAAAAATCTTGATTCATTAAAAAGAAAAGTACGTAGTTTAACAATAAAACATGAAAAAATAAACAGTAAATTAGACGAGCTTCAATCTCAACTAAATGATAAAAACAGCAATACTCTTACTATTAAAATTGATAAACTAAAAATTAATTTCCACACTATTGAAAACCTTATCAACAAAGGTAAAGAAGATATAAAAAATTATGAAAGTAAATTACATTTAATACCTGAACTTGAAAAATCAATAGCAAGAAAAATTAAAAAATATGAAAGTGTTGGAAATAGAGTTGAATTAGAACACTATGGAAAATTATTGAAATCATTTCAAAAGAAAGCAAAACCTCTTAGCGAAGAAATAAATGATCTAAAAACAAAAGAAAAAAAATTAGAATCAGAAAGAGCCTTAATTGCCAAGAATGATAATTATGCCGAAATTATTAATCAGAAAATTGAGGAAGCTGGAGAAACATTAGGATTATCATATTATTTGGATAGAAAGCCTTCCGCACTTTCTGGTGGACAAAGACAACGTGTCGCTTTAGGGCGTTCCATCGTTGGTAATCCTACATTATTTTTAATGGATGAACCACTTTCAAATCTTGATGCTAAATTAAGAGCATCAATGAGAAGAAAAATTAGAGAGCTCCACGATAAAATAAATTCAGCAACCGTATATGTAACACATGACCAGGTAGAAGCAATGACTATGGCCGATAAAATAGCGGTAATGTCGGATGGATTTGTTATGCAAATCGGGAATCCTAAAGATGTTTATAAAAATCCTTCATGTAAATTTGTTGCATCATTTGTTGGTACACCAACTATGAATATGTATGATGGTATTATTTCAAAAGGATACTTTGTTGAAAAATCAGGGTTTAAAATAAAACTTCCTAAAGATAAATTAATAAATACATCAGAAGGTCAAAGCGTCACACTTGGTATCAGACCAACTGATGTTTCTACAGATGTTGATGTTAAAAAAACCTATAATGCAACATTAAAGGTTAAGGTTATTTCTAGAGAATTATTGGGTAATGAAATTCAATATGCAGGAATAATAGAAGGAACAAAAGAAGAATTAACTTTTGTAACATCTGCATATGATGATCTGAAACTGGGTGAAGTAACAACCGTAAATATACTGGCTTCAAGAATACATATTTTTGATAACGAGACATCTATCGCCTTGACATCGAAATTTAATTTTGAAACTTTACAATCTCTAAAAAATTGATCTGAAGCTACTGAAAAAATAGCTGTAAGAAGAAAAATTATGGAAGATTCTAAGAAGAAATCAATGAAGCAAGGAATTATCAAAAGAATGATCAAGAAAAATAATTAATTTCTCACAATTAGTGAGATTTTTATTAGTTATAATTACTTTATGTCTACATCTCTTAAAAGTACAATTCAAAAGTATGTGATTTTAAAAATTGGTTCTGATGAGTGAATACCAGGTCAAAATATTCCTTCCGAAAATAGGATGGCAATTAAGTTTAATTGCTCCAGATTAACGGTGCGATCAGCTCTTCAAAATTTAGTGAATTCAGGAATTTTAATAGTGAAGAAGGGTAAGGGATACTTGGTCCCTAATTTGGATAAATCGCCAATTTTAAAATCTTTCTCTAAGAGAAACAATTGCAATGCAATTGATACTATCTTCATAAGCAAAAATAATGAACTGGAGAATTGCTTTGAGTGAGATGATAACGATAAAATAATAGGGATTCAAAAAACCTATTTTAAGAATGGTGAAAAAATTGCTATTCAAATTACTTTTTTGAATAAAGATTTAATATGAGATAAAAGTTCAAAATTGTTGAATGGTTCATTAACGACCTTTTTAAGCAAACAAGGAAGCGCAATTAAGAGATCTGATATTACAGTTATGGAAGCAAATGAAAATTGGAAATTGGTTAAAGATAATATGGAACAACTGCACTGGAAAGATACTCCGATGATTGAAAAAATTAGAACATATTCAAATGATGGTTGAATAGAAAAAACAATCAGACTAACTTCCAAAAAGCACTTCAAACTAACATTTACACAAAATAATTATTTATAAGGAGAAAATATGTACATAGCATTAGATATAGGTGGTACAAACACTAGAGTAGCACTTTTTAAAGAAGGAAAACTTCAAAAAATTTTAAAAACAAATACAAAAAAAGATGATTTTGAGATGGCAATTGAGGAAATAGATAGATTAATCAATGAATTGACAACGGAAAAAGTTTTAGGTATTGGCATATCTGCTCCTGGACCTGCAGATTACCAAATTGGAACAATCGGAGAAACTCCAAATCTACCAGGTTGAAAAAATAAGAATCTTAAAAAAGCAATTTTTGAAAAAACAGGAATTTCAAATATAAAGATGGAAAATGATGCTAACCTAATGGCATTGGCACATCATTTTCATTTTAAAAATAATGGAGAAACAACACAATTTTTTACTATATCAACAGGATTAGGTGCTGGTCTAATAATTAATGATAAAGTTTATGCTGGACATCAGGGACTTGCTCAGGAAGTTGCAACAACTCCTGTAGCCTGAAAAAAAGAATCTGGTAAAGGTTTGAGTGATGGATCTTTAGAATTATTTGCCTCGGGTTCTGGAATTGCATTTAGAGCATCTACAGATACAAAGACTGTTTTTGATGAGAGAGATACAAATCCCGCATATAAGGAAATAATAAATGATGGTGTGGAAACTCTTGCTAATATGATTGCAGCCACTTGTACAATAATTGATCCCTCTCTAATTGTTTTCGATGGACCGATTGCTAGACATCATAAATGATATGTCGATGAAGCAGTTAGATTGGCCTCCACACGTACAATCAAGGGACAGTTAGATAATATAAGAATCAAATTTTCAGAACTTGGCGATGATGCTGGTTTATATGGAGCTTATAACTTAATTTTAAACAATGATTAACAATTCACCAGTGGATTGTTTTTTATATAATAAATATATGAAGTGACCAGAAGAATTAAAAACTAAAGCGCAAGATATATTAAATTTAGTCTACGATGATGATGTAGAACCTTCTAAAGAAAATGCTTTAAGATTTTTTCACATTGATCCAGAAAAAGTCAAAGTAGTTATTTTAGGACAAGATCCCTATCCAACTCCAGGAGTTGCTAATGGTAGGGCATTTGCAGTTAATAAGGATGTTAAAATTCCGCAGTCTCTTAAAAATATTTTTAAAGAAATAGATGAGGTATATGGCGTCCATAAAACTGATAGAACTTTAGAATCGTGAGAGAAACAAGGGGTTTTATTGCTAAACACTTCTTTAACTGTAAAGGTATTCGAACCAAATAGTCATAAAAGATATTGAAAGCCATTTACTGATGAATTAATTAAATGAATGGCAAATAATTTAGATGTAACTTGAGTGCTATGAGGTAATGAATCCAAAAAATATAAATCTATTATTGGAACTGCTAATATTATTGAAGATGCTCACCCTTCACCCCTTTCAGTTAGACATAGGAATAAGGAAACATTTAAAAAGATTTCTACCATTAATTGGTAGTGTAAAATTAAGGTATGGATATAATTGATAAAATTACTTCTAACTTCAATAATAGTTCGTATGACTGGGCACCACATGTGGCATTTATTTCTTTTTTGTGTATTTCATCACTAATTGGTTTCGCCATGGGCAGGAGAACATCAATTTATTTTGGTGTTGGTATGATATTTGCAATAATCATTGGAATTATTATTACTGTTGTATTTGTCAATTTTGCATTTAATCAATTTGTGCCAAAGAATCTAAAAATAGGAAAGCTTACTTTTAATAAACTTTTATCAAGCAATAGGCTATACCTTCAAGCAATATTATTTTTACCAGTTCTTATATTTTTCATCCTCATGTTACTTTTACTTCAACTGATTTTTTTCATTATTTTAAGAAAAAGGGTCTTCAAAAAAAGAATTATTAGTTTAAAAGAAAAAGGTCTCTCAACAAAAATTTATAGAGTTCATGGAATGTTGATTGCCTTAGCCTTCATGGCTCCAATAGCTCTAATATTTTCAAGTTACTTCGCCACTCTTGGTAAGAGTTCCTCGGGTCTAATATATTCCAAAACAATGAGTGTAATTACTCTAGGACAAATTAATTCCCCTACCGAAAAGATTAGAGAACTAATGCTAATAGCTGGTTCAGCTTCTGTATTGCTTGATAAGGCTGGTGCAATAGCCACAATTCTTGGCGATCCTCTTGCTGACCACAAAGGTTTAGTCGAGCTTCTAGGAAGACCCGATGGAAGAAATGCACTGAGAGTACTTATTTTGAGTCCATTTGTTAATAATAATATTGAATTGATAACAGGTCAATTAACACCAGAACAACTGGTAAATATTGATTTAAGTAGCCCGACTCCAAATATCGATTGAATGCCAAAAATAAATAAAGAATTCTCAGTTAAAATTCCTGAAAAGGGATTAGATTTATTTACAGATAGTATCGCAAATAACCTTAAAAAAGCAGGAGCGAAAATTTCTCCTGAAGGACTACGTTATCTTCTCCTTCACACAAATATTGTTTCTATTTAATGCGTCTTTCTCTAATTATGGTGTTAAGCAAGGTTCCTCTTGCTTTTTTAATTTGTCCATCAGGCAATGGTATTGAAATTAACCCCTTATCAATTAATGAAGAAAATTCATTTGATGCTAAGTTAATAATGTGGTAGTTTTTTAATTCGGCATTAATCTTTCTTTTTCAAAATTTATTTAAATCTATTCCAATGTTAGTTTTAAAGTCAAGGCGGTAAGGAGCGATTAAATCATAAGGTTTAATAATTCCATATAATGCATCAAGTATTATTACATGTTGATTAATTCACTTTTCGTCCTCTTTGCTTATTTTAAGTTGTTTAAAAACAAGCCCATTATAAAGTTCAATGGCATGATAAAGTTTTTCACCATGTTTTTGATGCATTTCAAATACTTCTTCGGTTTTTTTATCTGATAGTTTATAGACTTCTTTAGTTTCCTCTTTTGAAAGCTGTCTTATTTTCCCAAAGATTGCTTTTGCATTCATGATGTATTTTGGTCTTACACCTTTCTTATAAGATTTAGCGTTTAAGTCAAATGTCTTCGATGGAGATATTATTATTTTAAATTTATTCATATACTAATTATACCTTCAACAAATTGAAAATATTACCTCTTTAGTAATTCAATATATCATATAGATATAATATGTTTACATACAAAATAAGGAGAAATATGGATAAATATTGAAATATGTGAGCCGAACTGGGAGAAATGTTCGGATCATGCATACTAACTTTTGGTGTATTAATAATTTTGTTTTTTGCCAAAAAAGAATCATTAGGAATTAATACTAATTTAAGAAAAAGAGTATTTTTAGGAGCAACTGTTCCTATGGCAGTATTGCTAGGACTTATAGCTGCAAAAGGTTTTGGTGCTCATGGACAAATTAACCCAGCTATTACATTAATGGTTGGTGGTATTGAAAATTCTTATAATGAAGTGCCAGCTATTATCGGTTTCCAATTAATAGGAGCTTTAATGGCGGTTGTCATATTCCTAGGAGCTGTTTTAGGACTAGGAGAATGAAGACAACTTGCAATCTCATTTAACTTTATTGATCAATCAGTGCACAAAACTGCTACTGTTGAAATAATAGGTAATATGTTTTGACTAATACCAATTGCTGCTATGGTGGTTGCATATATTCATAAGCAAATAGACTTCTTTGAATTAGCAATTACAGCATCATTTGGTAAAGTATTACTAATGGGTATATTTGAAGAATTTGGAGCTGCAAACTTTAATGCTCAAATATGATTCGGTAAATTTATAGTTACATTTATTGCTAAAAGAAAAATAACCGGAAGACAACTAGCTGCTGAAATGTCTGGACTAGTAACAACACTAGGTGTTGGTGCGGCATTAGGACCTCTAGGAAGAGTCTTTAATGAAGGGATAACTACCGTAGGACCACATAAATAAATTAAAAATCCCTAATTTTGGGATTTCCTTCTAAACTAAAGTAGGAATCTATCAACTTAGAGTTGCTATATCTGTTTTTGTATTCATAATGATTATGTCCTTTCAGATACTTCGTCCAGTTTTTTTGTCTATAAAATCTTTTAGATGTTGAACTCAAAGCAGTTCCTTTTATAGAACCTTCTAGCTGACTACCAACCCTAACTTATCTTTTCTAAAGAATCTACAAAATTCCTAAGTAATTAATCGCGCAAGCCTATATTTGCCTTTGAGGTTTTATACTATCTTCAAGATTGGCGTCCTTATTAAATAATGTTCATTAGCAAATTTCTCGTTGCACCTCTCAAAAATCTCGACTTGTGCTATTTAATATTTTGTAATTCTTATGTTTTTCTTACACTTAACGAAACATTGATTAAATGTCTTTATTGTAATGTTGGCTGCACATAATAAATGCTGACTTCATAATTAAGTTGTTGTTTACTAAAAATCTGCACGGCATTTTTGTTGTTTTATAACTCTGCAATTTAATTTGAATACAAGTATTTAACTGTCTCCTTTTACAAATTTGTGTATATAGATTTCTACTCACAATGGTATTTTTCCACATCATTAGAACTATAATTATCTTGACTATCTACTTTAGTCGAAGAAGGAGAAAAATGAGAAAAAAAATATTAATGTCTCTTGGTGCAGTAGTTATTTCTGTTGCATCGACCGCAGCGGTTGTTTCGTGCTCGAGCGACAAGGATGAAACAAAAAACAAGGATAATAAACCAGTGCTTGAAAGCAATCTCATTAAGGAAAAAATATCTACAATTGATATTATTGAAAAAGACAAACTTACGGCGAATGATGAAATGTCAGTTAAAGCTCTCGTGGATTGAGAGCCTGCACATGGTACTCCAGAAGCAATATCGGATGAGGTTGCAAAACCAGGAGGAACTATTGTTGGGGGGCTTGACGGAACGTTTTCATGAATAGTTTATACAAACGGCCTCAAAGCTTTGGATGCGGCAAAAGCGACTGTTCAAGCGTTTAAACAATTAACAGCATTAGCAGCCTGGAAAACTAAAAACCCAGACATAGAAATTGATTTTGGTAAAGCAACAAAACCTAATGAAGAATTTAACCATTCTAGAAACCACTTAGTAACTAGAGATGAATTAAAATTGGCTTTAAATAAAGTTAAGAATTCTCTTGTAGATAACGCAGGAATTGCTGTCGTTGTAAACCAGGCAATCGCAATTATAAATTCGCTTTAAAATGAAGAAAATATTTATTGGAGCATTAGGAGCGCTTGTCGTGACCCTTGCTCCATTTAGTTCTATATCTTGCTCAGTGGCAAAATTGCGAAATCCAAATAGATCACTACCCACCATCGACCAGCTAAGAAAAGAATCGCCTGGTTTTGGAGATATTGCAGCTCTAATTAATCTAAATGCAACTGACGAAGAGATTGGTTTTGATATTGCTGCCGCATTTTTCTCGGATTACAAATGAATAAAGTTTTATTTGGGTAATACACCTGAAAAAATTGAAGAAAACTTTCAAAAAGCTCTTAGAGAAATAGAATACAGAGTTAATCTTATTTCAGCAAGTGAAAAATGAGTGAAAATAGCAAAAGAGGTATGAGGAAAACAAATTTGGCGAGACAACGATGATGATGCCACCAAAGTAAACATAACAAAGGATTTGTTCATATCATTACTTATTGATCAATTAGGTAGTTATGACTCTGGGTATGATTGATTCATAAAACCGTTAATTTTGAAGATAAAAGATAATCTATAAAGAGGAAATTTATGAAAAAATTGAAAATTTTATCAAGTCTTCTCATAACGGGAAGTGTCGTGACAGTTCTTGGAGTTGCTGTTTCAAGAAAAAGTGAAACAGATATTGACTTGAAAAAGAACATTGTTGTAATTTCAGAAGAAAAAAATTCTTTTGGAATTCGTTCATTTCCTATGGATAAATTTTGAAGTTTTACTGTTGATAAGTGAAAACTTGACTTCCCAGAAGAATCAAAGAAATTCAACATAATTATAAAACACGGTGATCAAAGTGCGTATGAGGAGTTGACCACTCTCGGTGTTACTGCTCAATCAATGCCTGATGTTTGATTTTTCCCATCAAACAGATTGCCTTACTTACTCAATAACTCTGCTGTAAATCCGCTTTCTGAAAATGACAAAAAAAAGGCAATGCAGTTCACAAATATTGATTATAAAAAGGGTTCTTATGAACAATATGGCACTAATGATTATGGAGTCAGGTTTAAAATGGAAACGGTTTTCTTGTTTATGAACAAAGATAGGCTTTCCAAAATCTATCATAATAACGCCCATACTCTTGTTTCATCAATTATGAAATACCAAACGGACAGAAGTGGTTATGAATTTATTGAATTTCCGGACGGAAAGCTAAAAATAGATTCCGCCATGACGATCGATAACCTGTTTAAACATATTGAGTCGAATTCAATAAGTGAGAAGAAGTTACCATTCAAAGTTAAACATAAAAATGTAGCAAAATATGTTTCGGATAATTTAGATCTTACAAAAGTTGCGAATGAAATGGCATCTAGTAATACTTCAAAGAGAAGTCTTTTTCCTATTAATGGCGCAAACAAATGATGAGCAAATTCATTTGTATATGCGAATGGTACTCCTAAAAAAGGAGGTTTAATTTGAGAGCAAGATGGCAAACCGACCTCCCAACTAATGGATTTATCCAACGAAGGAAGTGTAAGGGATGTTATGAGTACGTTTTTCAAATTAGCTACAAAAGGGCCCAAAGACGTTATGGCTAACGATGGTACAAAAAATAAATTCATGGATGGATTAACAGCCTTCACGATTTCAGGTACGTGAGATAACGATAGATTCATTGATTCTTTTTCAAATCTATGAAAAGAAAAAGAAAATCCAGAAGAATTCATAGATTCTAATTTATTTGCTATTGCACTACCAATCATAATTAATTCAAACAAAGAAGAAAAAAGATTAAAGCACTACATCCAAGGAAAATCACTAGGAATTAATTCTAGAAATGAACCAAATGGAGAAAAGTATAAGGCTTCACTAAGCTTGATAAGCGAAGTCCTTTCTGCTGATGCACAAAAACTCTATGCTAGTTCAGTCGAAGATTACGTACCGGCTAATTATTTAGGAGAATCATTCGGTAGTAGAAAATCCTTTATTAAATCAGTTTTAGATGTGATTTCAGAAGATGAAGAAAAAAGAACAGTTAAGTTGTCAGATGTGTCAGAACTATATGAGTCACTTAATTTTGGACAGATATGAGAAGATATAACTCACCCCCTTGCCGCAGACCTATCCGGGAATATATCTCTTCATAATTATGATACTTGAGCTAGTGGGGTCAAAGAAAGACTGAAGCAGGAAGGATTTGTGGAACCTAATGATAAATAGATCAGAATGATATACATCTAGAAAAAAGGTTAGTTTGGATAAATCAGCTTTCTACACTCTTTTAGTGGGTGCATCTTTGTTCATTATTATTTTCTCATCTTTATTTTTAGTTCAGTACTTTGATTACAATAATTGGATGAGCATTGTAAATAGGAATAAAAATATTTTTAATAACAATTCTCGCAATGGCCACAATATTGTCAAGGCAATTTACTTGATTAGGTTCTGGGGAAATATATTGACTATATTTCTATTTCAAATCACATGTTTCATTTACTACAAAAAAGCGAAAACTGGCTATGGTTTTTTCTTGATATGATCTGCCGTTTTTGTTGGTTTATTAATAATAAATATTAAGATAATCAACAATTCAAGTTTGATATCAATATTTTTGATTGTTCCAATAGTATTATTATTATTATCACTATTGCTTAATTTCTATACGCTTTTTAAATATCGAAGACGAATGCAGATTAAGTACTTGAATCTTGTTAGGAAAGGAGAACTGTAATGAAAGAAAATCGTTTATTGGTGAGTGGAAATCACAAAAGAAGTGAATCAAAAATTCCAATATCAAAGGAAGAAAGAAAAAAATACTTCAAAAAAATCAAACAAAAAAAGAACTTGGCAAAAAGAGCTTTAAGATGCAATAAGCCAAATATTAAATTATCATGAATGAACTTATTGAGATGAAGAGTTTATGACAAGCGAATTCAACTCTATGGTTCAACCCAAGACTTGATGTATTCACATGAAAGAAAAGTCAAGATATCTCGAATAAAGCTTCAGAAAATTGAAAAAATTTCTACTCTAAGATCAAAAATGTATAGAGAAATAAAATCAAATATTTCTGTTTGGAAAAGAACTACGTCAGCAGATGATACTATTAAAAGTGTAAAAAATGAAATATTGGAATATAAGAGAGTTTTTAACTCAAAGAAATGTGCTCTGAAAAATAATTTCAGAAATAAAATGATTTCTAAGAAAGCATATCTGGACGAGACAACAAAAGGAGGGTATGAATTAAGTTATAAAATAAGTGTTGCAAAAGAAAAATTAGAAAGAAATAGAGCTTTTAAAAAAATAATTGAAACATTTCTAAAGTATAAAAAAGAAATTAAGAAGGAAAAAAGTATCATTGAGTCAAAAGTTGTCTTTATAGCATCTGAAATACCCAACGATGAAAAATTTACAGCGCGACGCTTTGTATCGCCAATGTTAGAATTTGTTTTTCCGGGGTTAGGTTCATTATTAAATCATGAGCTCATGAAAGCAGTATTGCTTTTAATAATAACAATTGTTGTTTATGGAACTACAATTCTTTTTTGCACGGGAACAATTAATATTGATATAAATGGAACAAAGCAAGGCGATGGACTACTCGGATTGGTTACATTGGGAGCCCATTCATCTCAGTATCAGCCAGATTCTAGGTTTTTTCTAATTTTTGGAATTTTGTCAGTAATTTTTATAGGTATCTCTCTCGTCTATGGAACATTGATGAGTAAAATTGCATATAAGAAAAGTCTTGCACTTTATTTGGGATGTGACAATGCTAGGTTTATATCGACAAAGAGATACTTACAATCTAACGGCTTCCCTTACTTAATTGCATCACCGGTTTATTTGATTATCACTTTTACAACCATCTTTCCACTATTAACATCTATGATTATTGTTTTTACAAATTATGGTTCTAAAGGTCATGTTGCACCCGCTCAACTAATACAATGAGTAGGGTTAGAAAATTTAAGAAAAGTATTTGACTTCAATGGTGCGGAAGGGCATTATTTCCTTAAAACTCTATCTTGATCATTCATCTGGGGGATAGGCTCCTCACTTACATCAGTTGGCAGCGGTACAGCTTTAGCAATTCTAGTAAATCACCCAAAACTAAAGGGTAAAAGATTTGTTAGAATGCTCTTTTTGCTCCCTATGGCGATTCCATTCTTCATAATAGTTCTATACTTCAAAATATTTTTTGGACCTACTGGGTCGATGAATCATGACATTGTGAGGGCATTTGTCCCGTGACATGAAATTACAAAATATGAAATATCTCCAGGCCATTGAGAAATTTATGCTGATCAGAATTGATTTTCAGATGTAGTAACGGTTAAATCACTCTTATTCGTTTTGAATGTCTGACTCAACTTTAGTGGCACATTCCTATTTATCTCTGGACTACTACATGGTATTCCGGCAGATCTTTATGAAGCTGCTGAAGTGGCTGGAGCCGGAGGTTATAAGAAATTCACAAAAATAACAGGGCCAATATTGATGTACAGAATTGCGCCAATATTAATTAGCGCCTTTATTGGAGGGTTCAATAATTTTGGGCTAATTTATCTATTTGTAGAGGGTGGGCCACATGTTTCAGTTGGTGGCCCAGGAGAAACGGATATTCTTGCATCATATGTATTTTCACTAGTGCAAAAGCAAGGAAAACCTGCAGTAGCTGCGGCATACATGTTTATAATTTCATTCGCATTCGGTGGAGTTGGATTACTTGGATTTTCTAGAACTAAAATATTTAGGGGCGGCAAAATAAAGCGGAAATTCTTAGGGAGGGCAAGAAAACATGTTAAAAAATAATGAGAATTCTTTTTTCGCCAAAGAAAGAAAGAAAATGATGGTAATATCACTGATATCAATAACAATATCGACAGTGTTTACAACTTATTTTGCAGTAGTAATTGCTCTGCCGTTTTTTGGAATTTATACCTTGATTAACAATGTTCAGTACTTCGGTTGGCCAATTTGAGCCATCCTACTAATGTTTATTTCCGTTCCCTCATTATTTATATCTATAAACTTTTACAGCAAACGAAAACTAAATGACTATCAATTGATACTTGAGAAAAAAAATATTAATGCAATCATAATAGTATTATGCATTCCTACGCTGTTTTTATCTTTATTGGCTATCCCCCTTGCCACATCTCATTATCATAAGAGCAAAGATTTAGAAAAATATTTTAAAAAAAATATGGGCGAAAACCAACAGATATGGCTAAAAGATACTATGCCAATAAATTACAAAATATCTGCCACACTCGGACTTGCATGAATTGTCATAATTGCATGAATACTTATCATCATATTCCCAATTTATAAGTTGATAAAAAATACATTCAATGGGGATCTAACAAATCACTTGGGTTCTGTTGGAACATATACCTTCTCCCTTAAACACTTTGAAAGATTATTTAGCCAGTATCATTATGTAGATTGAATGTTTAATACATTATTTATTTCAATCATCACAATGATAACGATCGTGTTTTTATCAACATTTGCTTCATTTGTTTACTCGAGAAATAGATTCAAATCAAAGAAAGCGACATTGTTACTAATTATGGTGCTCGGATTAATGCCTTCGACTGCGGCGATCGTGGCGTATTACATATTATCTGTAATATTAAAAAAAACAACAGGTTTAGATGGAAGATGATTGTTGATATTCTTGTATTCTGGAGGAGGGGTTGTTGGTAGTATATTCAACTTAAAAGGTTATTTAGATGGAATTTCAACCGAACTTGATGATGCTGCAAGAATTGATGGTGCAGGCAAGTTTGGTGTATTTACAAGGGTAATATTTCCATTAATGAAACCAATGATACCCGTTGTAGCTATTGGTGCATTCATTGGGCCATTCGGTGACTATATAATGCCACAAATCTTATTTAAGAATGTAGAAAATTGAACACTTGCCCAAGGATTGCAACACATTCAAACGCAAGATGAAACTGCATTTGCAGCAGGCGCAATACTGGTCGCAGTTCCGATAACCATCATAATTGCGATTTCTCAAAAAATGATGGTTAAAGACACGACCAAAGGAGGGGTTAAAGGATAATGAAAATAGAAATAAAAAATATAGGAAAGAAATACGAAGGAAACAGAGAATATACTTTAATAGATCTAAATGCAAAGATAAATTCTGGTGATTTCACTGTACTTCTAGGCCCTTCAGGAAGTGGCAAGACAACGCTTTTGAGGATGATTGCTGGACTTAATTCTATTACTAGAGGTGATTTATTGTTTGACGGGAACAGAGTTAATGAACTGGCACCTAAAAATAGAGATATTGCCATGGTATTTCAATCATACGCGCTATATCCGCATATGACAGTATATGAAAATATGGCCTTTGGTATGAAAATGGCTAAAATTGGCAAAACGGAAATCGGTAGACGTGTAACAGATGTTGCCAAAATACTGGACATAAGCAAATATTTATATAGCAAACCTTCAGACTTATCTGGTGGTCAGAGACAAAGGGTTGCACTTGGAAGAGCCATATGCAGAAAACCATCAATCTTCTTAATGGATGAACCTCTTTCAAATTTAGACGCTAAATTGAGAGAAAAAATGAGAGTAGAATTAGTTCGTATTCATAATATGCTGAACACCACAACAATTTACGTTACTCATGATCAACTTGAGGCCATGACCATGGCTACTAAAATTTTACTAATAAATGACCAAGAAATAGTTCAAACGGGTTCCCCGGATGAAATATTTTCAAAACCAAATTGTATTTTTGCTGCTAAATTTATAGGAACACCATCCATGAATTTAATTGAGGGAGAAATGGTTGGAGAAAAATTCATTTCGAAAAATGGCCTTTTAAAAATTAACCCATCTAAAAGGGATATTGAGTTGATTAAAAGACATAAAGTTAAGAATTTGCTCTTAGGGATAAGGGCAGGTGATATTACACTTTTAAGTAAAAAAACAACTAATTCAATGACAGTTTTACAAGTTGATGTTGTTGAGAATTTAGGTGCCCAAAAACTCCTCACATTCCGTCTTGATAAAAAGATAGACATAGCAGTTTTAGTTGATACAAAAACTTTCGCGAAGCTCGATGCAAACAAGAAAATGTATTTGTCAACAGCTGAATCATCATTGCATTTTTTCGATTCAAAGACAACGCAGAGAATATGCGATGAGTATGATGGGCTTGTTGAAAAATGAACGAGACATCAAAAATTCTTAAAAAATAGTAGTTCATTTTCAAAACGAGAGAGTAGAATAAAAAAATTCTTCAAAAGAAAGGAAATTAAGGACAATGAGTAATTATGTTGGAATTTATCATAGGGTGGATGGCGCTTTAGGCTATCAAAACAGAGATGGATCAATAACTGTAATTTTAAAGCATCCTAAAGGACTGCTTGAAAATTTATCCTTACTATATGATGACCCATATGCATGATCCCCAGTCAAAGGTGTTTATCAGTGAAATTGTGCTTTCGAAGCAAAAAGCCTTTCCTCTGAAAGTGACAATACATACATCTATACAAGATTTGTTTTAAAGAATAAAGAGCAACGTTACCGTTACTTTTTCAAATTTACAATAGAAGGTGAAGAATTTGTATATGGTGAAGGCGGATTCAGAAAATTTTGTAAAGATTCTTTGACCGATTATCACAAGTTTGGCTTTTCATGACATAATTCTTCAATCGGCAAGTTTATAGCTCCTCCAGAATGGTGAATTAATACAAATTGATACCAAATTTTTCCTGATAGATTTAATAATCAATCGGGAAAACTGAGGAAAGGGTCCAAAGAACATGAACTTTCCGGTGGAAATATCAAGGGCATTATTGATAAGTTGGACTATATAAAAAATATGGGATTTCACGGAATATATTTGAATCCTATATTTATGGCAACTAGTTATCATAAATATGACACAACAGATTATTTCAAGATTGACCCTGTTTTTGGATCTCAAGAGGACTTCGATAGATTAATTTCTGAGATGAATAGACGTAATATGAAATTAATGCTGGATGGTGTATTTAATCATACCGGATGAAAACATCCATTTTGACAAGATGTTTTAAGGAACAAATCACTATCAAAATATAAAGATTTTTACACAATATGAGATATTAATAATGTTGATAAAGTTGATGAAAGTGGTTGAAAATTTCTTGGCCAAAAAACTTATGAGACATTTTCAAATACACCAACCATGCCAAGAATTAATTGAAGTAACGAAGGTGCTTCAAATTACATTATTGAAGTTGTAAAACATTGAAATGCGAAAGGTATTCACGCATGGAGAATGGATGTGGCTGATGAAGTTTCATTTGACATGTGAAGAAAAATCAAATGAGAAACAAATAAACATAACAGGGAAATTGCTCTTCTTGGTGAAATTTGATATGATTCACTACCATTTCTTCATGGTGATCAATTCGATTCATCCATGAATTACTCATTCAGAGAGAATATAATTAAACTCTTAAATGAAGAAAATTTTACAGTTGATGACTATGTAAAAAATCATGTAAGAACAAAATATTTATACTCAAAACCTATACGAAATGGCTTGTTTAATTTAATTGGTTCTCATGATACGGATAGAATTTCATCAGTTTTGAAGACTGAACCAAAAATTAAAATGGCCATTGCCATTCTCCTTTTATCTGAGGGAGTTGTCTCATGATATTATGGCGATGAAATGCTTTTTAAAAATGATGCAAAATTATGAAATAGAGTTAACATGAACTGGGATGGAAAAAATCAAATAGAATTTATTAGAAAACTAATGAATATTAGAAATAATAATGCTCAGCTATTTAATTCTTATTCAATTACGTCGTCAAAAGGCGAAGTTCTTCAAACACTGTTTGAAAATAATTCTTCAATAGAATTTGATCTGAGGAGGAACACCATTAGAATTTTTGGAGAAGAGATAGTATTATAATTAAATGGAGGTAACATGTCGATAAAAGAACAAGTGCGAACATACATTATTAATATGTTGGTAACAGAAAAATGACAAATTTGATCTGTGGTCCCATCTGAAAATCAGCTGGCAATCAAATTTAATTGCTCCAGATTAACCATTCGGAGTGTAATTCTTGAATTTGTTAATAGGGGTATTTTGATTTCTCGCAAGGGAAGTGGATATTATGTTTCATCAAGCATAAGAGATCAAATATATTTTGATACTTTTTTAAAATCATCAGAACATAAAATACATGTTATTCCAGAGATAAGAAGTGACATTGTAACTTTTGCAAAGTTATGAATTCAAAAGTTTTTAATATATAAGTTTGATGACACAATACATTTAACAAGAGTTAATAGAAATGGTAAATTCCAGGAAGTCTCGTATACATTTATCAATAGAGAAAGAATAAAAAAAGTAATGAATGAAGATTTCAATAATTTACATGATTTGTTTATGAAAAATGATGCAAAGCCAAATTTTGTACATAGAGAAGCTTTTTATTCAGATAATGATTTGATTAAGGATGACTTAAAAAGAGTTGGTTGAAATGATGGTGGAATAATTCAGTTTGAAGCGTTGCATGATAATATAAGTTGAATTTCATTTTCGATAATAATAAGCAGAAAAGAAAAAATAAAGATTTCCCAATCTATTTACTATGTTTAAAATGGTCTTTAATTGGGACCATTGCTCGATTGAAATTTAAAACGCAACACTTAAAGTAAAATTTAGGTGGTAAGTTAGGATAAAAATTGGCAGACACGTTTCGAAAGGGGCGTGTTTTTATGTCAAGCAAACATTTTACACTCAAGACAAAAACAAAATACATAAAATTAGTTGAAAAATTTGGGTTGGATGAAGCTTTAATCCATTTCATCTGTGAATTTGAAGAGAGACATAGAATATATGAAAAGTTCACAGGAAGAAAAAAAACCTACAGGCTTCCCACGAAAAAGGGCAAGCAACGCTTAAAGATCTGACAAGAGAAATATTATAATGGTGG
>JBCJKE010464903.1:0-13889 GCA_039654525.1 Melibe bucephala | reverse complement strand
AAGAAGAGGAAGTAAAAGAAGGAGAAAAAAAAGAAGAAGGAAAAAAAAAAAAAATATATATATATATATATATACACACACATAGATACACTGAAAACTTAATAAGACTTCTGTGTGACATTTCATTCTTTTCCTACCATATATTTTCATACCATATTACTTGGTTTAGATAAATCTATATTGTGGAACTTGTAAAGAAAACTCAAAGTGATTGGATCCTAAAACTTTTAAATGAAGATGTTATATACTTTGCATAAATCTGCTTAACATTTGTATGTTTGTTTAAATATAGTTATTAACACAATAGCACTCCACCGTTCGTATTAAGTGAAGCAATTAGCATAAGTGCTAGTGCTTTGGTGTATTTTTATGTCATTTCAATCAATCTTGGTAATTCTTTTTTTGATGAATAGCTTAGAGGAAGAGAGAAAGATTGTGGAAAGAGAATTCAACCGTTTACCCAAGCAAGGGGTGAGTCAGACCTGTGAGAAATACTGTCAGAAAATCCCTATATATTTTTGTTATACATGTATGTATAGAATGCAGCATTTGTAAATATGATTTCACTGATCATGCTTAATACACTATTATCATTTGCCATTATGAAAAAGAAAACTATGCTGCTGTGTCATTATTTGCTGTTTGTATGGAAAATCAAGACGGGAAGCTAGATACATGTATACATAAAGCAGAGCGTGAATTTACAACTGTAATGCATTTTTCCATTTAGCAATATTCTCAGCTGTTTTAAATTCTGGATATTTGTCTTAATGTCATGGAGAGACATGTCATGTTTGGATCACCATATTTAACCCTTTCAGTGCCAATCAACAATATATCGTTCCGAGCATGATTTAAATATGTGACTGCCATAAGTTCCTATTAGGCATCATGCTCATCCCACTATATGGGCAAATAGTTGTCAAAAAGTTAAATCATGCTCATCTGATGTATAGGCTTGTGGCACTCAAAGAGTTAGCACATGTACTTGAGCATGTTACCAATCTTTTATTAAGTCAGCTCATTCACCTAGAAACAACCATTATTGTTATTATTACCATTGCTCAGCCTACTGAGCCCCCAGCCCCCACTCCAAGCTTATTGTTCTTTTCCCTTTATCCATCAGGAGATTGAAAAGAAGATCAAGGAACTTCAAATGGCAATTGAGGACATGAAGAAAGAAATTGTTCAGCGGCAAATTGAGTCGAAAACTTTGAGAGAAGATCTTGAAGCCACTCAGCGACAGGCAAAGACAGAGGCTAAGGAACATGAAAACAAAATAGATGAGCTTGAAGATCTGAAAGTGAGGGCAAACTTTCATTTAACTAGTCATGTAAATGTTTCTTAAAATCAAATAAGTACCTACCCCACCCCACCCCACCCCACTCCACCCACCCACCCTCCCTCCTACCCCTTCCCCCCAATAAAAAACCAACAACAACAAAACAATTAACAAAACCAAAAACAAAACAAAAAACAATGATAATGATAAACACACACAAGAAAAAAAAAACAAAGCAAAAAAAAAACCAAAACAAAACTAAACAAAACAAAAAACTATAGAACAAAATGCATGGATACATCAACACATAATTTTAAAATTTATTTTTAAAATTTACTACAAAGAGAAAATGGGAAAATAAACCCAAAATTTATTGATGTTAAAGTGGGGTGAGATTGGACTGGATTATTATAGGGATTAAAAGGCACATAAGATTTTAAAAAAAAAAAAAGGATAATAATGAGAGGAGATTGATTACATGAAGTTTTAATAATTATCAATTGTCTCCCTTTTACCAGTCAAAGTTGGTTCAAATCAACACACTACCTGGCCAGTATTCCAAAGAAGCTGATAAGTTGTCACGGCAGAAAAAGTAAGACATTGAGCCCTATTTGGCTTTACCTAATGCATGTATCCTCTTTACTGTCCTTTAAATTTTTACCTTATAATACAATTGTTGTTTTAGTTGTTATTATTAGTTTCATTATTTTTATTATTATTATTATTATTATTATTTTTATTATTATTATTATTACTATTATTATTATTATTATTATTATTATTATTTTTATTATTATTATTGTTATTGAAATGATGATGATTATTATTATTTTTATAGAACCTGCATCAACAAGAAAACAAATGAAAACCAACTCTCTCCCCAAACTCCCACTTGAAAATAACCCTAAGAAAACAACAACAAAGCAACTCACACTGTTACTGTTAGAAGGGGTAGTGATATTTAAAATAAAATTCAATAGAACTCATAAAATCAATACAAAGAAACTCAGAAAAAACACACACCAACAATACATTACCAGATGAAAGCCATTCAAATAAAACGCCACCCATAGATAAAGGGCTTTGTGGCTTTAGAAATCAAGATCTTGAAACAGAATAAAAAAAAATATATATTTGTTTGGTCCATGAAAACTAATGGTATAACATCTGAGGAGAAGAAATTATCCTGTTTTCATCATTTTAATTTTTTTATGAAAAGAGCTTGGAAGTGTACATACATGCACATTTGTAAGATAAAAAATTAGATCTAACACACTAGATTTTTTTTCTGTTTGGTAAATATATGGGTAAATTTATTTAATTTTTCCTTTCAGTGCTATCAACACACAATTGGAAAGCCTGAATGCTGAATACCAAGAATTTGTTGATGCCGCTAATAATCTTGAAAACCAGCGAAAGGCTTTGGAAGAAGAGAAATTTGATGCAGACACGAAGGCCGAAAATGAAAAACTGAGACTTGTTGAGAAAGAAAGAGAACTTGAAGTAAAGATGAAAGAATATGAAAAGGAAAAGGATCATGAAGTTGCACTGATGGGCGATAGGTAACATTGAAGAATACGTAATCATTTTCGTTTTCAATTTCCATTGCTGAAGTATTACAGCTGGAACCTCTTAATTCCCAAATTCTCTGTTAACGGATGACTATTTCTAATTAAAAGACTTTGAATTGAGTTAGCTTAGTAAGACACCCCTTACCCCAACCCTCTCTTATATCTTTTGCTACATCCTTTGAAAGTATCATTCATATCCAATGTGTTTCACTTTCAATTTGCTGCCCTGGAATAATACAATGGTAAATAATAAAAAAAAAATTTAAAAAAAAATTTTTTTTTACAGAAGCAAACAACTGTTTATTACAATATTTTAAAGATATTTCCATCCTTCAAATTACAACTGAAAACTTCTTCAGGCCTAAATAACACATTTGTTTGATCAGACTGTGTTCTATAAATAATGGTCTAGCACCATCGGATCCATCTTGTTCTGTCTATTCCGATGACAGTGTAAATTATTCCCCAAAACCTTTTTTTTTTATATAATTATGACTTCATTATTCCCAGATGGTAAATTATAATATCACACATGACATGCACAGTCAACATAAGCACAGTTGTGCATGTTTTTCTTTACTGGGTCTGTAGCTTACAAATTGTAGGTTTAGTGAAGTATTGTCAGTGTACAGGCACCAAGAACATTTCCTTTCTGCTTCCTTTCCTTTCCACCTCCTTATTATTAGGCTCTCACTCATGCCATCAATCTATCATTATCATTAGAGATCTTTTGTCACGTACAATGTCAGAGGTACAAGTCACTGGGTGAGAAAATAAGAGAGGGCACAATGAGACAGTTGTCACTGCAGTGAAACTTGAGACATGCTTGCCCTTACCCCTTTCTCTCCCATGTCTCACATTGTCGTTAATTACTACACAATAGGTCTAGGCTACCCTACAACAGTCAACACTAAGGATGGGTGTGAGGAAGACGATTGAAGGTTTTTATTCTCTTGAAAAGACTGTATTGACTCTGAATAATTTAAATTTGCTAATTTGATCTATGAGTTTAAATCTTACAAAGACAAAGTGAATAAAAAGAAATAAACAAACCAGTCTTTGATTTCTTTGGTTTATGAGAAACTCGGATTATAGGACTTTGGTTTTTTTTAATTTCCACGTTATTTGAATTTAAAGAACATGAAATATTTCTGTGAGCCAATTTACTTTATATCACATGTCTTAGAAGAAAATACTCATCAGGCTTACTGCTGCCCTGAATTATCATAACCACAATAACAGAAGCAGACTGAATTTCATGCTTCAATATATATTTTAGCGTGGGGTATAAATGTAAAAAATAAGGCAGATAAATTTTTTACAAGGATTTCCTTGCAATATTTTCATTGACCAGTGAATTTTTTGTTGAAATATAAATTGAACCTAAAATTGTGATTTTTGTCCATTTTTATGTTAGCATTGCTTGATTAGTCATTCTTGTACTGAAACATATTGCAAAAGTCTTTTTTTCTTAAGTAGGTAATGAAAGAAACATTAATAAGTACAATATTTTGTGTTTTTAATATCATGATCCACAACCAGTTCCATATAAGTAGTAAGTTAGTCCTGACACATAGGAAGATACTATAAAGAGATGCTTACCTCTCATTGCTAGCTTTACATGCATTTTATAATTTTGACATTTGTTGCAGGCATACTATTTTATCAGGCTACTACTGTAAAGACAAAGAGACAGGTGTATTTCAGTCTTTACATTTTTATTAATCATTCTATTGTAATGACTGATCAATGTGATATTTTTCTAGACTGCTAATGCCTCCAAGTATTTGGAATCTGAGCAGAGTCTTTTTCATGTAGTAGAAGTGAAGTAAATAAAAACAAAAATCCTTTTGCCTCATGACAGGGCAACACTGGAAATGAATTTACGTCACATTCACATGGAGAAGAAAAATCTGCATGATGTTCACTCTCGGAAAATCAGAGAAAAGGAGCGTGACATTCGTAATATGAAAAAGGCAGAACTTCACTTGAAGGTTGCTGATGAAGGTCTAAATCACACTAAGTCTATATATGATAAACTCAAGGCTCAAGTAAGTTCACTTTATAGCTAGATTGACAAATTTGACGAGATAGAGATTTCTTACCGTATCTTCTTATTATAGCTGTTAGGTCTCGCCTTTCTTTTCTGTCCTTTGTGAGTAAGGTGATCTTATCTAGGTCGTCATTTGAATTGATTTGCAGATGATCAATAAGTATGAGAACTCAATCTAATTCAATTAGGAGAGGTTTTTTTTTGGTCTTCCTCTTAATCTATTGCCATGTTGGGTGAAATATGCTAGCATTGCTTTATTGGCAGGAATTTCTCTATCTAGATAGAGATAGAGAAATCTTTTTACATTGACATAAATTAATCATAAAAGGGGATGTTTATTATCCATTGATTTTTATTGGTTAATGTATTTGAATAATGTCTTTTCCCCGCAGGTAAACAGTTTACCCAAAGATGATGGCACAATGCTAAAGAAGCGTGAGGATCTTCAGAAAGAAGTTGATCAAACAAAGAGAGCCCTTGCTCAACAGGTCATATTTCTTTCTTACAAATTTGTATCACTAAAGGAATTATGACCTTTTGGGACTGTTTACTGATTTAAAAACTTTTGTTTTATTATTTAAAATGTTATGATCTTCACCACTTTAATTCAATGCTGATAATTTGACGGAATTATTCTATCATTATTTCTTCATTGTGAAAAAAGACAAATTTTCAGTTTTCATTGCAATCTAAAAATTAAGAACTTTTCTCTTAGTAAGAAATTCACTTTCACTTGGCTTTTGCTAAATAGCAATAGTCTAATGGTCATTAGGAACATGTTCCTTGGTGTCCAGCAGAGTTTCAGTGCTGACCAACAATTAACAATTTCTTGATCAATTAATGATCAATCTCTTCCTTAAATATTTTCATGGTTTGCTGAAATGCAAGTTATAATTTAAAACAGAATAGTAGATTTCATTTCAATAGTGATTTTCTATTTGAAAAAAAAAATGTGAAAGGAAACTGTAAAGAAAACAGAGATGACAACAATATCACCTAACACAGAACACAAAATAATAAATTAAAAAAACCCTGATTCAATAAATATACAAACAAACATAGAGAGATGTTGAGGAAAGCTTATTTCTTATTTGAAGCCTAATTACTCTCAACAAATATTTGTTTCATAGATTAAATATTTTTGACATTTCACTGCATTTCTACCAGTGACAAGGATTTGTTTTGTGCCTTTTCCATCTTTTCAGAATTCCCTCACAGCTGTGGAACATGTCAAATTAGAGGCCAGTGCTGCTGAAGAGCAAAACTTGCTGTACGAACAATCCGATCTTCGAATTGAAGTTGTAGAGCTCACCAGATTGGCAGCAATCAAGGTAAAATGCTTAAAAAAATGTGTAGATGATCTTCAAATTGTCCTGACTGTTTTCATTCTTATTCTTTATTGCATGGATTTCTTTTTTCCCCATATGGTCATACATAATGGATAGGGGAGGCACTTGTCTACTCACGTCTATAGCCATGGGTTTATACCCCAGCTATGCTGGCTGAACAAACAAACAATCTAGAATCTAGGTTGGTTTGGGTAGGGTTTTTTCGGAGTTGTTTTTTTTTTTTTTTTTTTACACAGTTATCACTTATCTTTTATGGTATATAGGATTTAAGCACTTAGCCCTAAAGGAGATGAATTGAAAAATTGATACGACCAATGTACTTGTTTTATAAATAGAAGAACCCTTGACAAATTGTAAAGATGAGTGGTAAGCTCCAAAGCAGCTGTCCTGGTAAAACCTAAAAACCTTGATTTCCTTCCTTTCTTTCTTCTCCATCTTACATTTCTCTAAGTGAGAAAGCTTGATTATGTCGTCGAGGGTATTTAACACAAAGTACTTGAAAGAGATAACTGTTTAGAATATTTCATGGGAATCTGCTATGGTGACGGAACATCAGGACAAACTGAAAGAAGGAACGAAATGTCACCAACGGTTGTCACCAATTCCAAGTTTAAAAAATTGATGCCTTTTTTTTCGCTTTGTTCAGGCTGATGAAAGAGAACAAAAAGCTCGTGACTTTATGCGAGCAGAAATGAAATACCACCGCGCTGTGGAAGATGTAAAGACCAAGCAACTCCAGATCCAGGATCATCAGAAAAAGTTCCAGGAAATGCAGATCAAGTAAGATTTTAATCATCAAGAAATATATCGTGGATAGATTTTCTCTTTTACTGTTTGCATTTTCCTTTTTATCATTTCCACCTATTCCAAAGGATGGCATTATGTTTTACAAACCACCACATAATTAATCATATGATAGTATGAATTTATCTTGGACGTATACAGATGCTTTGTCTTCCATTTTTCCATATTCGTTATTATTTCTTTCTATAGATCAAATGAGTTAATTCAAATATTCATACACCTATGTTCTGGATCTGTTTATTTATCAAATTATACACTTTATATAACTCATATTATATTTATCTAATTGTAAATTTTTATACATATATCTGAGCCTAATACCTTTAAATATGTTGATTATCTTTATTATTTACTTCATACACGTCTGTAAAATTTAATTTTCCCTTTGGGGATGAATAAAGTTTTTGAATTGAATTGAATTGAATTGAACTGAATAAGCTAGATCCAGCCCCTAGTCCTAGGAGAGATAAATGTATGTTTTCAGAAACGTCATAAATTATTGAAAAGTTTTTCACGTAATCTCCATACCACTATTACTATTGAATGCTTTCAAATGCATAATCAATTTCAAAATCATTGAAATCCCAGCAAAACCAAAAATGCCAAGCAGTTTTATATGTTACATTCCTGAATTTGTAAGGTGACCAGTTCTTTAAATTTTTTAAAAGCACAATTAAAATCCATGGCCTTTGAAAGAGGTGCCAAGCCTTATATATTGAGCCAACATTTTCGCTGACACCAGTCATAATATCAAGCTAAATATAGTCTCAATTCAGAAATTCATTGACTTAAAGGTCTTAAATCTGACTTAAACATTTGTGTAAGTGTAATAATAATTTCATTTTAATTCTTTGTCAATGCTTGCTTTATTTTAAATATTTGTTTAATCAATTTAGTTGAGTGCCTTATTCTTCAAAGAATTCGTTTTATTTTCTAACCACTGTTACAAATTTGTTTCAAGGTTGAAGGAATTTGCCAAACTTTACGATGTCATCAAAAATGAGAGAAACAAATGTGTAAACCTGATTCAGACATCTACCCAGAAGGCTGCTGAAATGAAGGAAAAAATTAAAATTCTTCATAATGAGATTGAGATTCTACGCACAGCTGTGATGCACAATGACAAGTAGGGCTGCCAAAATATTTAAAGGGATGCAAAATATAAATTAAGTTTCTTATGTGATGTTTTTCTTCTTTATTTCTTATCCATTTTTTAACAGCAATTATGAAAAATATACAAAATATAGCCTTACAAATAATTTTTACATAAAAGAATAATTTATTAATGCATAATCCCTTTATGTTAAAATTAAATACAACAACAACAAACTAAGCTTACTCTATATTTAATTGAAAGCAATAACATAAAAAAACAAACCAGCCCTGCAAAGTGCCTAGATCAACAATATTCTCAGAGGCAATTTAATTTACATTGAATATGTAATAAAAATTAATTGCAAAATGTGCAACATGTAGAAAAAAACTAACTCATCACATACATGATATGACATCTATAAATCTTCTTGTCCAGGAAACTACAGAAACAGCGATTGAAAAGAATGAATGCCATTGTACAGCGGGACTCACTGCGTAATGAGAAAGCTAAGCAGCAACGGCTGGAAGATGAAAACAGAGAAAAACGGGAACAACAGAAGATGGACATGGCCAAACTTAATCTGATGATCAACCAGGGTGAAGAGCAAATGGTCAAGCTTCGGAAAAGATATGAGAAAAATGTCCAACACAGAAATGATCGGTAGACAGAGCATTTGTCTTTTATTGACGTTAATTTTTTTGTCACTCCATAATTATGTAATGTGGTCCTTTTTATATGATTTCATGACAACCATTTGAAATTTGGCATTTCTTTAATGCTTGTTAAAAATTCAGATGACTACAAAAACATCATCTGCTAATCTCCATTCATATCTTAATGCATGAGGCAATCACATAAAATGCTGAATGATCGAAATGTACAGAAATAAGAATGGTTGTACATATAATATAAATACTTTTCTCAATCAAGTTTTTAATGCTTTCATTTTCCAGAGGTATCAAGCTTATTGAGAGAGACGAAGAAGTTTGTGTCTTTTATGAAAAGGTCAACATCCAAGGTAAAAAACAGCAATTTTTTTTCTCCTTTTTTGGGAATGTAAATAACTCAATGGGCTGGGCATTCACCATGTCAAAGGTCCTGCCTCTGATTCCTTACTGTGTAGGCTTGAATTTGAAATCCAAGTTTTTACTGACTTTTTCTGCCTCCTTGTCCTGTGGTTCTCTCTCGTTCTCGCTGCAGCTTATCCATTAGGTCCCCTTTGGACGTTGCTGCCCGGACACACGATCTGTATTCTTTTCTGTTTCACACCACCTATCTTTCCAAGCCAACATTTTATGGCATCCTTCCACTGTCTTTTCGGTCTCCCTCTCGTTCTCCTCCCCTCAACCTTTCCTTCTAGGATATTGCGTTTTAAACTATCATGCTTTTTGATATGGCCAAAAAATGTTAATTTTTGTTTTTTGATACAATTCAATGGGGTGTTGGGTTTAACGTTGAAGATCTTTCTGATTATTTGATTTTTTACTTTCTGTTTCCATGATATGTTTAAAAGTTTTCTGTAGCAATGTATTTCGAAGGCGTTGATCTTATCAGTATCAGTCTGTTAGAGTGTCCATGGTTCACATCCATATAGCGCAATGGGAAAAATGCATGCTTTCAGTATTCTTGTCCTGTGGTAGACAGGATAAATGAGTGTCTAGTCTCATAGGAGGTGGAGAATATACTAGGTGGTCCCATGTATATGCTTTTGCACAGATAAAAGAGCAGTCGATATTGGCTGCCATCCTGGCAAAATTTCAAATGATATTCCTACCACCAGGCCTAACCGTTTCCATACACTACAGAATTTTCAAAATGACTAGGACAGTAGTAAAACAGAAAGAAGAAGAAGAAAAAAGAAGAATGCTGTTTTCCTTAGTGTTTCATTATTTTTAATTAATGCTCTTTTTATGTTTTGTCAAAAATGTAGTGATCATCCTTTGTTGTTTGAAAGAAATATAAAATATTATTGTGGTTTATTTTTCCCTCTTAGATCAAATGGTGCGAAATGGTGAAGTTGAATTGAAAAGCAGAGAGGAGGAGATCCGCTTTTTAGAACTCCAACAGCAGGAAGAGAAAAGATCAGTTCAGCTTTTGCACAAGTCCATGCCTAACAAAGTCAATATGGAAAAAGAATTGGTCACCTTGCAAATTCAGGTGCGTAACATTTGAAACTTGTCTGGCATTTTTAGTTTTGTCGTGATTTTAATGATCTTGAAATTGCTTTTGCTTTTGAATGCATTCAATAATAACAGTGGTGTGGAGTCTCAGCTCCCGACTCCAAAAATCAATGGAAGCTGTTCTGAATGCTATTTGTGCTAGTTTGTGTCAGAAATGTTATTTTCCTCTGTTCAAAACTTTTCCATTGCCTTGTTTCAAAGAAGACAGGATTTAGACCAAGGCAATGGGGATTAAATGATACAAGGGTATCCTCAGTTGTGTATATGGCTATATTGTATTTTTTTGTTTGTTTTGTTTTGTTTTTTGTTTATGAATATATGGGTGGTTTGTTTACTTGTTTAGGTTCTTACCTTTCTCTTTCCTGGAGAAGCATTTATATAGCCATATTTCTTCTTTTTTTTTTTTTTTTAAGCCAGACGAAGAAAAAAAAAAAATTTAAAGAAGAGTCCTAAAGTAAAAATCCTGCTCTTAAACTAAATTTATCGTTTATTTTATATCGTTAATTGTTCTCTAAATAAACATTGTTATTGACTATACATTTCTATCTACTTTTATAGCTTCAGCAATGTCAAGACAGGATGCTGGAACTGGAAAAAGATTTAGAGGATCCTTATGATGAAACGAGAGTTCGCTACTTAACTGGAAAAGATCCATCACCAGGAGAAATTCATAAAAAAGTGGAAGAGGTAAGGCTTAGGTGACATTTGCAATTATAAAATAAAATAAAAACTATTTTAGTGGTTGTAGTAGATCTAACGTTTGTTTGCCTGTCCACCATTTCAATGTAAGTCATCACTACAGAACCACATGAATTTGATAAAAGTGTTGGACTGAATCATGATTCCGACTGCCCATTGTTTCTGTTTTCCTTAATCTGGCCAAGCAGAAATAAATATGTGGAAATGGCAAAGAAATGCCCTTCCATCAGTATTCTAGCTCAAACAGCTTATCAAGATATACCTCTAAATGCATTGTATTTGAATTCTCATGCTGAGCTTTAGATAGAAATACTGATTATGATAAGTCAAGAAAATGTTGTGTCATCAGCATTGAACAGTAATTAATGATACTTATTTTTCTTGGTATTATCACTCTTTTTCCCATCGTTGTCATAATAAATTTGTTGTTATTATTATTATTATTATTATTATTATTATTATTATTATTATTATTATTATTATTATTATTGTTATTATTATTAATATTATTATTATTATTGTTGTTGTTGTTATTATTATTATTATTATTGTTATTATTATTGTTATAATCATCATCATCATCGTCATCGTCATCCTCATCATCATCGTCATCATTATTATTATTATTATTATTATTATTATTATTATTTTTATATTATTATTATCATCATTATTATTCACGTTATTATTTTTAATGTTATTTTATTCTCGCAGTTGGAATCCAGACTGGCCGAGAAGGAGGAGCATCTTCTAGAAAAAGATTTGATATTTGAGCAAGTGGAGAGACTGGTGGGACGTATAAGAAATAAGGCGCAAGTTGGAAAGGATGACACCCTCAACTTGGCCAAGAGTGTAAGCAGCCTATGTGTAAATGCAGCATAATCCACCTCCATTAAATAATTGCTGTTCATACAGTGCATTTAGGCACTCAACCTTCAATAAGAGCTCCTCTCTACATCTTTGATGTAACTGTTGTTTTTAATTGCCGTCAAAATGAAAAGTAAATGTACTGACACATGCATTGCAAAATCTAAATTAATTTCTTTTCTTTTTTTTTTTCCCTGCTGACAAGCATAATGTATTGGTGGTCAAGTTTGATTGTGATTGTGATATAAAAATAGAGAATAATGATCCATTTGGAAATCTTTATTATATAATAGTGTATATCTGACTTGACATTTTTTATTTTTTTTTACTGGTCTCAATTTTGAATCGGAGTGATGTTCGTTTTGAATCATGCTTTCTTACTTGAATCACCATTCCACTTTCATTTTTGATACTCTTTTTGTGACTGCAGGTTAATAATGTACAAGCAAAAATAAAAGAAACGACCAGAAAAATGATGGCACTTGTATCTGAGTTATCGATGAACCAGGCCCAGGCCATGAAGCTCCAGCAAGAGGTCAAGGAGAAAGAAGGTGAATTGGAGCAGTGCTACCTACACATGGAGAAGGGCGAAGCTCCGTCTCGGGAAATAGAATTAGAGTGGCAACGTTATGTACGTGACCAGATGCGTCGCCTGGAAGATGGCGAAGCTCATAGAATGGTAAGAATGGAGATTAAACTAACAATATACATGGTATTTTTTTTGTTTTTTGATCCAGTTAAATGATGATGACTTGAATAAAGAAATGCGCAGGATAAATGGTAGATGCAAGCATCTTGTTTTATTGATTGTGTTTTTTCATTGTGAGTTATTGTCTTGCTATACTTCTGTAAAAAATATATAACATTTTATCCCTATAAATGAGCAAAGTTTTAAAGAGGTCAACAAAGTCACAGATTGAATCTTCAATTAAATTTTCCCTCCCTTTCTCAGATGGAGGAAGAAGAGGAGCAATACAAAATTGCCGGAGGCGTTTACACCACAGCGGAACCTCGTCCCAACGCCTACATTCCTGATGATGACAGTGAACTTCCTATTCCAAGGCCTTATGGGTCTCACGCCCCATTCAAACCCAGCGAGACAGGATCCACCATGAGGCATATGAGAAAACCAGTCCCAAAACCCATAGAAATTTAATTGTTACAATGATTATTTTTGATCTTATTGTGCTTATGTTATGTGATAACGTTGACGTATTTGTGAAGTCACAACATGAATTTGGTCATCTCTAAACACTTTCTTAAAACTGATCATCTCTTTGTTACTCTGTGGAAAACTGTTAATAGAACAAATTTTGTGCACAAATGAAGAAGTCTTCTGAAACCCTAACACCTTGTATTTATAGGGGGGGGAAAAGGATTAAATTATAACTTGTACTTGTATTAAAACAATTCTCTCTATTTAAAGGGGGAGTATAAAGGAATAAATTATAACTTGTATTAAAACAATTCCGTGTATTTAAAGGGGGAGAAGGAATAAATTATAACTTGTATTAATACAATTCCTTGAATTTAAGGGAATAAGGAAAAAATTACAACTTGTATTAATACAATTCCTGGTATTTATTGGAGGAATAAGTAGTAGATTAAAACTTGCATTAAAATAAATCCATTGTATTTAAAAAGGGAATGAGGAATCGGTTACAACTTGTATTAAATCAATTCATTGTATTTATTGGTTGTTAATTTGTCTCTAATTTTTATCATTGCATACTGTTTCATTGTTATGAAAAAAATAGAAAAGAAAATTTGTAGGGAACAATAAAGAGTTAGATTTTGTTTGTGTAAATGAAGTGAATGTTGCAGTTTTGGTTTTGAGTGCAAAAGAAAAGGATATGAATAGAGACGTTTTATGCATTTTAAAATCAGACTTTACTTTTATGTATCTGATTTCATGTATAATAGCCATTCAAAAGATATAACCTTGCGTGGACAATAGTTTTTCTTTTTTTCTTCCTCTTATTTTTTTT
>JBCJKE010464682.1:0-13900 GCA_039654525.1 Melibe bucephala | reverse complement strand
TATACAGAAAAAAGCCAACCTAATGGCAAAGGCTCATATATAATATGATAACGACTGGTTGGTGATTATTGTAGGATAGTGGATGTTTAGCATTTTGTGCAGTTGTTTTCGATGGAAATCATCCAGTTTCTGTTCTTGACTGAGGGTCCGGCCCCATTTACCACAATTATAGATCGGTACTGACTCAACTGGGGATTTATAATAGAGTTTGATCTTCCTGAACTCTTCCTTTTTTCAACTTGTCGTTTCTTATTCACACATTCGTTAGTTTGTTGAGTGCAATAGTTGATAGCTGTTTCCTTCTTTTTATATCTTCGCTGTCTCCGATCAAAGATTTCACCTTTTTCGTTGTTTTCTATGTGTCATTTTCATGCAAGGACAGAGATGTTGGATTTATTTGTATTATATTTACTTTTTATGTACAGACGATGTTTCATAGGTTGTTCTTATATTTTGGCGATGCAGGCTTGGTCTAGTGTGACAAAATCAATGTCTTCAGCATATATATATTATAGTATATAGGCTATTTATTTCGGGAGTGTACAATCTAGTGGTGATTGAGTTATGGGCAATAGACTTCGCACATCTTTTATTGCATTTTCCAAGTAGACCACAAACAGGACAGGGTTTCTATTAGGCTCTCCCTTAGGAGTACCGACGTTGCAAAGGAATGTTTTTTCATTGAATGCTCCAGTTATTTTGGTTGCCACTCGTGTTTCGCTAATCAGGAAGATTATTTCCAACGACATCTTATGAGTTTTATTATTTTTTTCTTATTATTTTTTGCCTCTTTTGAAAAAAAGAGCTGTGTTCCAATGATACCAAGTGATCCATAGACCAGGAATAACAAGAAATGGTTATATTTTATTGGCTTAGACACAAATAAATTGACTTGAACCCCATTTCCTTCTACTTTTTTAAATCTGGACAGAATCCTACTTTTATAACTTTTAAAAGTTCAAATTATGTTTGATTTTTCTCTGGTTTTGATTTGGTTCGATCTTGTTTACCAGTATTCATGGCTTTGTCTTTCTTTCCTTTGTTTATTTGAGCTCCAAACTACAAATAGCATCGTCATTTGTCGTCCCAACACTTTTTTATGTGAAAATTGGATCATAGATGCAGAAAAGACAAAACGACCAGAATCTTTTGAGATGTGGATATAATACAATAAGATAGTTGAAAAAACCCTGAACTACATAATTAGCAAGAAATTTTGAAGTGTTAAAGCATATATTATATATCAGAAGAGAGAGAATACTGTTGGGTATGATCAAACAGACAAATAAATGCGTTTTTTGTTTACATTTGGAGGGGGGATGGAAAAAAATAATCTGGTAACATCACCTTTTCATTGAAGGAAAACAAACTTCTAGTGAAGACAATTGACATACATAAAAAGCTTAAGACAAATCATATCCACTATTAACACCTATACTATAGACCATACAAGATGTGCTGAAGATAGCAACATATAGCAGAATGATCAGCAAGGCACCAAAAGGAGCATGCTAACCTGATGATTAGATCATTTTCATTGGAACAAATGGGAATAGTCAGACTTTTATCTTGGAATGGTTCTTCTCATTATAACCGAGTACCGCTGTATCAATAGGTAGAGAGTCATTCCATGTACTTAGATATTATAGTGAATATAATATATATATGTATTGAATTATATTTGATTAAATTTCATAGATTGAAGGGAAGAAATATTTTATCTTAATTCACAGATTTGATGAGAAAGAAAATGTTGGGAATGTCAATGTTGCGAAATCATCTGTTGTGAAAGGTATTCGCAGTCAGATCCAAGATCAGTTTCAGAATATCGATGACTATTTGGACCAGATTCTTCCCAAGAAAGAACCTTTGAAGATCGTGAAATGGTATGTTTATGATGGAAATGTCACATTATTTTCTCTCTGTATCTTGGATGAAATTGTGATATTTTTCAATAACATTTACTTGGTTTTAGTCACATGTAAGGACATATAACCATATTATATGATAACTGCATTTTATTGTTTTTATTACAAAAAAAGAACTTTAGAGAACCCATTTAAGTATAGAGTAAATCACTTCTCATGCACAAAAGAGGCCGACTGGTTGACTTTCTTCTTGTAGCCAGTTGACTAAATTTCATTTTCACAGACCTGGTTGATGAGTCTTTCCTAACTGATTCAAGAAGGCCTTACAAAACTTACACTTAAATTTAGGGCAGGGGAAAGCAAGGGGAGTTATTTAAAAAAAATAATTTTTCTTCTATTGTTTCTATGATTTTATCTAACTTTCAATTTGTCTTATACTAAGAAAAGCAATTTTAGCTATAGAAGGCTATATAGGCAGTGAAAGATCTTGTCAGTATGTTAGCATGATGCGCCTAACAGGCAGCTCTGCTGTATGCTCTCCAGAGAGTTGAGAACGTGCTGGAATGAAAAGGCTTGCTGAGGGGTAAAATGTCTTTAGAAGCGCTTTGAGCTTGCAATCCTCGGGGGAAAGCGCTACATAAACGCCATCTTTACCTTTATTATTATTGTTATTATTATTGTTATTATTATTATTATTATTTTCATCATCATTTTGTGTACTCTCAAATATTTAGTGCTAATATTGCTGTGAGGGTGGGATGTTGCTTGTTGAATTTTTTGGTTTGTATTGTTATTGTTTTATGCTTTGATTCATAATAATTATTTATTATCATTGTTATTTCTCCTCCATCTTCATCTTCTTTTTTTTTTTTCTTCTTCTTCTACTTTTTCTTCTTTGTCTTCTTTTTTCTCCTCCTTCTCCTATTATTATTATTATTATTATTATTATTATTATTATTATTATTATTATTATTATTACACAATTATTATTATAATTTTTTCAGTAGTCACAGCATTATAACCTGCCCATTAGGTGACAAAAGAAACAAGTTATTAGACGGAACAGGTTATGTAAATTGTATGAAGTCTTGTTTTTGACTACCCTTTGTGTAGATTGTCTGATAAATGGTGATTGGCTTAAAAAAGCAGCCAATGTAGTCTATATGACAAGTTGTTTGGGTGTTCACTTTTCCCCTTCCACTTATTAGCTGTTTGTGCCATCTATGACAAGATCTTTCATCACAGTTGAGTATGGGAATGCTAAGGCTGTACCAAAGATTAAGTATACTGTATAGATGGCTATACTTGTACATGTACTTTTCAAGAAAGTGGTGTCAGATTATTAATTGAAGTGGGCTATAAGAAGGTTTTATATGACAGTGACAACTATATTATTATTATTATTATTATTATTATTATTATTATTATTATTATTATTATTATTATTATTATTATTATATTATTATTATTATTATTATTATTATCATTACTATTATTATTATTATCATCATCATCATCATCATCATTGTATTTACAAATATTTGGTGCTAACATTGCTGTGAGGGAGAGATGCTGCTTGTTAAATGTTTTGGTTTGTATTGTTGTTATTGTTTTATGCTTTGAATCTTAATAAAAAGAAATTAAAAGCCTATCATGTTCATAAATTTGACCACACATATTTATTACTGTATGTCACATTTCAGCTTGCCCAAAGTAATCGTCTGTTCTTTCTCCACCTCTTTCAACAGTCATGATCACATAGAACTTTTTTGTTCTCAATCAGGGGAAATTTTATTTTTTCGTCAGAGGGAAGGTCCTCTTTTTCCAACCCTGAAATTATTACACAAATGTAAGTTACAATGATAGTCATAGTTCATTATATATGGGGTTTTCACTCATGAGCAAGATTTTTTTTTTTTTTTTTTTTTTTTAATAACTGGTACAAATTATAGAACACAACATGCCACTGGCATGTAGTCTCATTTTTTCTTTCTTGTATTATAAGCGTCAATGTAAAAGAAGTTATGGATTTGCTTCTCTAACTTGTGGAAGGCTAGTAGTGTTCAAATATTGTCTCATACATCTTTCAGTAAACTGTACTAAGAAAACTACTGTCATTTTTATCTTTTGCTTGTTTCCTTTCTTTTTGTTCTTTTCTTTTTACTTTTTCATTTTTCTTTCTTACTTTTTTTTTTTATTATTAGAATCTTTATACGTATATATAAGTAGTAGTTATAACTATCCTAGCAGATCTAATAGTAATACACATGTAGTGGTTGATAGACATCACCTAAAGCATTACATATTAAATTTAAATCGTCTACTTGAACTTGACTATGTTGTTTCATTGAAGCTTTTACTTCCTCTAGTCAGATATATATACACTAGGACAAGTGTGTGTGTGTGGTGTGTGAATCCTCCATGAACTGCATTAATTACAGATTGCACAGATTTCAAATACGATACAGCTGCCAGTTAGGCAGTTAAATAATATGTATGTCCATGCTTGGCTTTATATACATTAATAATATTGCTGAAAGGAACTGGCATTGTATGATGTAGGATGCATTTCATAGATGCCTGGACATGTTTATTAGTTATCATTTTCTAAGAGTAAGAGCTATCTCAATATGTCTGGAACACAGCCTTAAAGATTACGAGGCACCTTGTTTGAGGTTCTTATTTAAGTTGAATTCTTGTAATTGAATTAAGAAAGAGAAAGTTCTATTTCTATATTTTATGATCGTCGTGTATGCCAAGACTATTCTCATCAAGAAATATTGAATGTGTTGTGCAGGGAAACCTTTTCTTTATATAAGGAAATATAATGTATCAGGAGTCTTGATGTGACACAGTGTTTTAGATTCAATTTTTGGGTTTGGTTTTTGGTTGGGTTTCTTTTTCTCCTCTATATGTTTTCCTAATTAGGTTATAGTTATAACAGGGGGTGAGTAAAATAGGGATTTAATTAGAGTTCCAGAATCCCTTTTGTAAGCGATTTCTGGTGTGACTGTTCTCAGCTGTCCAAAGAGTTACTTTCCCATACAATTGTATCATATATGGAGTTGAGAGAGTGCCTTCAATATTTAGCTGGGCCTAATAAAATTATGTCTAAATGTTTGCTCTTTTACTGTTGGCTAGGCAAAGTATTGAAAATGTTTGAACATACAGAAATTTTACTCTTTCTTTCAATATCAGATCCTTTCATCCTTCCACACATGCAAGTAGACAAAGGAGCCATCCGCTTTGTGTTGAGTGGTGCCAATATCATGTGCCCTGGTCTAACTTCCCCTGGTGCCAGAATGACAAAAGTTGATAAAGACCAGATTGTTGTATCCTTTGGAAATACATTTATAGTATAGTTATACTGAGCTGTACACCCTTCATTTTTTTTACATGTAATTGTACGCTTTTTGTTGTTGTTGTAAAGACAGGTGTCAGTTTGGACATTCGGGTGATTGAAAATGTGCTATGTTTATGCTTATGCACTGGTAAAAAATAAAATGGTGACCCTCCAACCTCCGCACTCAGCCTTAGCTGGCTTGAATTTCAGTTCCATTTTCCCTTCTGTCTAGGATTGTCCTCTATTGTAAAAATGATTTGACATCATGTCTATTTAATAAAAATAGATCTGCCATAATGAAAGTGAAATGCAATCAGGCATGGGGAAAGGGGGGGGGGGGGGGGGGGGATGAGTCTAGACATGTGTTTAAGGGAATGGAGAGATCTGATAAATAAAAATTTGTAATATTCTATACTTCGATTTAATTTATATGTGGATTGAAATGTCTAATTAAATAAAATGGAACTCTCCAACCTCTGGGCTCAGCTTCAACTAGCTTGAGTTTCTGTTTCATATACTCTTTCAATCTTGGATTGTGTTCTGTTGTAAAAACAATTTGACGTGTTCTGTTGTAAAAACAATTTGACGTAAAGTCTATTTAGTGAAAATTGAGCCACCACTAAAGAAAAAAACAAAACAAAAAAACCCCCCAAAAACCAACATACAAACAAAAAAACCCAACCCAAAACAAAAAAAGAAATACAATCAGACACAGAGCGAGGGATGAATAAAGACAGGTGTTAAGGGAGTGGTAAAGACGTATTCGAACAAATGGAAGATATGCTAAAAAAACATGTCTGTGTGGAGAAGGCTGCTGGCTTATCTTTTTTCATTGACATTGTTTATGAAACCTGGGTATGGAAAGATACTAATACTACTACTACTTCTAGTGTCATTAGTGTTCAATCCATTTTTACTAAGTTCATAAAAGAAATATCCTTCATGAGTTGTTGCAGATAATACAGGAGATTTGTTAAGGGCAGTGTTTTTTAAGTCAGCCAATGCAGCCTCCATAGCTAAGCAGCAACATTTTCATTCTCATGAAGAAAAAAAAGTATCATTATCCTGCAGTTACTTCCTTTGTTAGTAGGTACTCACATCAATAAGGATTGTACAGTCTTTTTCATAATAGTACAATTGAGTGCATTACTTGGTAATGATTTATCCTCATGTACTTGGATGTAACTCAGAATTATCATTTGTGATGATTGTGTGAATTAAATGTATGCATTTTTCTGTTCCATGAGTCTTGAACTGACACTATTAGTTTTCTTGTAAAAATAGAAGCTCTTTCTCATCCATAAAAATAAAAAGCTTCATATTGTTACAATCATATTGTTACAATCAAAGTCAAAGCTATCTAAAAACATTTGTGACTTTAATCTACATTTTTCTTTTTTATATCAAATGTCATTCTCAAAGTCTGTATAAGTTTTCTTGGTTCCTCAACTTGTGCTAATTTTGCACACATATAGGTTCCCACTTCCCTTTTTTCTTTTTGAAGATCCAGTCAAGTAAATTTATTTCTTTAAATTTGTACATAGCAGAACATTTCTGGTGTATGTCTGTATATTCTTTAATCTTTAATAGGGCAAGCTGCTTTCCATCCTTTCTCTTTGGGAAGCTTCTCTGTGGTAACCTGGTCGGATGAACTTAAAACCATTATATCTAGATCTAGATTCCTTATTCTGAGCTACTTGTAATAACTCAGTCTTGAAGTCTTACATGAAGTTATTATTTGTATATCTAAAAAAAAAATTCAACCGATAATCTAGTTTGATGCAAACTGGAGAATGAAAGTGTTCATTAAATGCTTAGATTGGAAAAGGAAAAACTTATACTTATCATCAATGCAATGGGATAAAGCATGATTCTAGGATTTGAATTGATTGTTTGGCTACAGTGTTTTCATTTCAGATGTGGTTTACATCAGTAAGTCTTTTTTTTTTTTATTATTATTATTTGTACTATTTACATGTATTATAATTACATGAATCATGAGTCCTTAACTTATGAAGGCTATCATGGCAGAGGGGAAACAGCATGCCCTTGCAATTGGCTACACAAAGTTATCAACGGAGGAGATGTGAGTAGTTATTTATTGATTTATTTTTTGGGGGTTTTGTTTTTTGCTGGTTTTTTTTTTGTTTGGTTTATTTGTTTGTTTTTTTTTAAGGGTTTGTGGGGAGTTATTTTGACTTTTGTTTCGGTTATGATCTGCGTTACTTTAGGAGGTGAACTTTCACTTTAATACTTATTGTCTTGCCTCAAGAAGTTTATCAGAGATAGACTTCCAAGATGCAAGATAATGACTGTAATGTTACATGACAATGCATGCATTTTTAGGTACTATTTGATATGCTGTAACATAACAAGATTTTACTCTTTTTTCATCTTTATCTTATCCACAGAATTGCCAAAAACAAGGGTGTCGGTGTGGATAATATTCACTTTTTGAATGATGGACTATGGGTGATGAAATCAGTAAAATAGTATTGTCTCATTGGTTCCTAGATATACATATTTTATCGCGGGGAGTGAAGTGCTATTTCGGATGACTGTAATGAGCTGAAGAGGCTGAGACTGCTTATTGTTTTCAATGTAAATATATGTCTACCTGTTTGCTTTATCTTTGTTCTCACCAGTGACAGAATTTGTACATGTACAGAGTAAGATGAATGTCGCATGCCTATAGGTAAATAAATTATTGTTGAAGGGATAAAGTTTACTGCCTTTGTGCTCTATTCTTTCATTGTGTTATTCTTCTCACAATCTTTATTAATTGATTTTGATGTACTTTTTGTTGTTGATTTAAATTTTTGTGTGTCCATAATTTCCTCTATGTTATTTTACCTTTCGGGGTATTTGGATTCATAATTACTCCCATTCAAACATGCTACGACTGATTCATTGATATTAATAGAATGAATTGAGATCTTTAAAAAAAAAAGAAGAAGAAAGGAGAAGAGAGAAGGAGAGAGAGGCCAGTGTTCTGCTGAGTTAAAAGTCAGAGCAACAGCTTGTTAATTGCTGGATGAATAAAAAGCCTGTCAAAGTATTGGTTAATACAAGTAATAAGTAAGTTTGTGGGACTGACCTGATAGTGGTATGTACCTGTATATAATTTTTTTTATATATTTTTTTGGGTGATAAAACACAACTATCACAGGCATATCATACTAGCGTTGCATGTGAACAAGATCTTCCAATATGATTATTCTTCCTGCACTTCAAAGGAAGAGAAAATATACACTTCAGTCAAGATTTAAACCAATAACTTCATTGTCTGTATGCCGTTTTTCAACCAACTACACAGTAATGTGATGAAAATGATGAAAGTGGCTGCTTTGAAGAAATGTTCAGTGATTCTTTTTTTCTTTTCTTTTTTTTTTTTTTTTTTTTTTTTTTTTTTTTTTTTTTTCCAAAAACTTCTTCTTTCTTTGTCTTTGGTCATGTATGTGTATCTCTGTTCCTTACTTGCCATTTCAATTAAAAGAAAAAAAAATGCTTATTTGATCTTTAAAAAGTTCCCTTGGATGTTTCTTTATACTAATAAATGAGTAGCTTACTCTGCAAAGTTATCTTTCAATCGAGAGATTCCTTTGATGATTGGGTGGTTTCCCTTTATTCACCGTGTTTTGATCATAGGATTAGGCTATTTACTATTACATAAAAAATGTACAAATCTTCATCTAATTGATGTCCCTCTAATGGTTTCCTTTCAGAAAATGGTTTAATGAAAAAACAAAACAAACAGAAAAAAAAAAGAAAAAAAAAAAGAAGATCAATAGCAAAAGAACCATAAAAAAAAGAAAGGGATAATAAAAAAAAGAACAATAGCAAAAGAACAACAGAAAAGAAAAGAAAAGAAAGCAAACAAATAAGGAAAAAGCATACAAACCCACCAATAAATCAAACAACAATATGTACAACAAAAATGACCAGAAGCACTGCATTTCTTTTTCTCTCTTTTTCTGAGTTTTTTTTTATCTTCAGTTTTAAATGAAGCTTGGTAATAGTGACTTATGTGTAACAAAATATCATGTTAACAAGCTTTGGGCCACTGTCCATCATCCTAAAGTTTCAAGGGGATACAATACATGTATTATAGTTATACATGTATAGACTAGAGGAAAGTACAGAATTGGCATTTTTTAATGAAAGCTCCATGTTCGGTGTACAGCTACCTTAGAGAATATGGTTGTAATTCATACATGGACAGGGGAATCCTGTCATTGACAATAATTAATAATATTAACACTAACAACCAGCAGAATGTTTAGGTTTTATTCAAAATCAATTGACATTAAACAACCACAACAACAACGAAAAAAATACTCGTGCCACTCACTCCAATCCAATGATACTGTCACGATAACAATATGTATAAATAATATTATTTTTACTGGTAAAAATCTTTATCACAGAAACAAAAATCAAAATGAAATAGACAAAAATTTGAAAAAAGAAAGTAATGAAAACGGGAGGGCAAGACAAGAAAAATCCAAAAATGTATCTCCATATTCGGAAGTAGACCAGTGTTAGTGTTAGAGTGTAAAGTCAGACAGTTTCTCTTTTTATTGTTGCATCATAATCATACATTAAATATTTAGTATTTAACCAGCTTCAAATGTAGGGGTATCATGGACATGCATAATAAAAAAAATAGCCTCCTCTTAGTCCAAGCATGATGATTTTAGGATCAGAGGAGACAAAAGATTGCCTACTACTACTATAGTAAGTTATACTTAATAACTTATATTACTTATACTTATAGTTGTAATCGGTGCATGTGTATTGTTAGAGCAGAAAATCTTTGTCAGTCAGACCATTATTTATTAATGGAATAGGTGCATTTAAATTTAAGGCAATGCTTGGGTTTCATTTTCACCAACATGCTTCCATTACTTACAGAGTTACAATTATATTATAATACATGTGTAGGTAGGTGGAGACATCTGGGCATAGTATGTATAGTACATGTATAAAAATAAGAGAATCCTACATGAGTACTAATTTAACTTATTACATGTATATAATTAATGCTAAGGAAAATAAAACGGCGAATTATTTACGCTTCCACCATGAGACTGAAATACATTAAAGAAATCAGTAAACTCTTTTTATTCTTATTAATTAATTGAAGTACATGTATTAATCACTAATCTAATCTGATTACTAAGAAATAAGAAGTAATTTTACAACTAGATCTATATTTTATTAGATCTGGATCAAATTCTCAAATAGTCGCACAGTATTTCCCCTTATACAATGTACCGGTACTTAAAATTTTAAAGCATTTTGTTATTATTTTTTTATATCTTAGTTTCAGGTCTGAGAAAGAGATGTTATCTTTTAATAACTTTTATCTACGCCCTGAAAGGTAATTTGACTGCTAGTGCTAGTATTTGCATATTAATATAGTGTTTCTGTTTAAAATCTCCCGTATCTTTACTGCACTTTATTATTAAATGTAGTTAGTGAGGGGGGAAGAGGGGGAAGGTGTTTCTACCTAACTATCTCTTTTTATCATATTCATAGGATGCATGATTTTTACAATGTGTAGCATGGCTCAATATTTTTTCTTTATCAAAGGTAAATTACGGTACTTATGTTGTATAACTTCCCAATGATGGCATCAACCATTAGCACAACATTTTCTCACCCACTCAGCATTTAAATTAAAGTGTTGCTGAAACTCAAAATCCATCCATACACACACAGTTATTCCAGTATCCCTTCCTCTCACCCCAAACAAAAACACCCCCCCCCCCCCCCCCCCCAAAAAAAAAACAAAAAACAAAAAAAAAACAACAAAAAAAAAACAACAACAAAAAAACACAACAAAAAGCAAAAACAAAACAACAAAAAAACAAAACCAAAACAAAAAAACACAAAACAAAAAAGAAAAACACAAAACGAAAACAAAAAAGAAAAACCCAACAAAAAACAAGAAAACCCCAAACAAACAAAAAAACCCAAAACGAAACGAAAGAGAGAGAGAAAAAAAGAAAATCAATAACAACAAGCAACCCTCCCCCTCTCTTTCCCCAAATAAAAAAAAAAGCAAAACAAACAGCAACGAAAAACAAAACAAATATTCATATGGATTAGTTATCTTTTTTTCTTCTTTCCTTTTAACTTTACATGCACATGACATGGTATAGAGTCTAGGTTATAATTGACATGTCTCAGAGAAGAAGATTAGCGATTTGCAGATGGTTGGAATTAATTTCTATTTTGTATAATTTATAGAAAGATGGCATGATTCATTAAGGCCTGTTGATTATAATTGATGTTACTGTTAATACCAGTGCCAGTATTTTATAATGCCAGGCTAAGGCAGACACATGTCACGGTATATTATTAGTAAGATGACTAGATGATATTTTCTTATAACTTATACTTATAGTATACTATACGTAGGCTATTTCCTGTAGGTCGCTAAGCCGATACAGAGATGAGAGAAGTTACATTTACATCAACATTTATGATTGAGGTAGCAGAATAGAATAGAGATCTAGAACATGTCGCACTCTAATACACGACTACATTGTTTGTACATATAATTTGTAGCGGTATACAAATGTCCATGGAGGACGCTCAAGTTTCAGTCAAGAGGAGTGCATGATTTAAAACTACTACTGCTACGTGTACATGACTGAGACTAGGAATCAGGAAGGAAGACATTGAGCCACTTTCTTCTGAAAATGGTAGCGATAAAAACCTTCATATTGATAGACATCCACACTTGATTTTGATTACACTTGTACTGTAGCACATGTGTTAAATCAGAACTGGTCTTAAAGCTATTTAACTTAAATGGTTTCCTACGTACATGTAATTTGTCTATGTTCAAAATCTAATCTAACAAATTAAGCAAGTGAAGAACGAGCTAATGATATTACATAAAACCAAGTGGAATGTTAAAAAATAAAAGAAAGTAAGGAAAGAAGAGTGCATCCGTCAAAACTCGCCATAAATAATAATATTGTCTTCTGCTGATCCGCCATTTTGGCTTGCCGCTAGCTTTTCAATCTTCGCCATGTTACTTAAAGATCTGACAACATCCAATGGTAATCTCCTTTATTTCATTTTCGTTATAGTTATAGTAGCACCAACTTTCCCTTGCACTCAAGCCTGGCGTTATAGTTTGTTTTTTGGTGGGTTTTTTTTATTTTATTTTATGTGAAGACAAAGAATGACGCACGAGGAGATTAGAATCTAGCCTGATTAGGAATAGGATTAGGATACAATTAATGGATGACTTTTTACGTCACTGTCACATTGTCATTCATTCCAATAAAATAACGGACAACAAAACTTGCAAACGCATTCAACAAGTTGTCACGATGACACTGAATTTACAAATTTTTTTCTATAACTTATTCACATTCATCATTACACGGATTAGTTTTACTATGGTATTATACATGCACATTGTTAAAATTATGTGCCGCTATTATTTAGCCTTCTTTAAATCACCAACAGGGGAAGATAATCCATGGAAACTGAAATCGTCAAAGCCAACTACGCTTTTCTCCTCTTTGGGGACTTTGATGTCCGACTGAATCCTAATGACGTCATCACAAATTGCCTTCACGTCTTCCTTCGTGTCCTCCACCGAGTTGCCCTCTTGTAACGCGGGGCTGGACGATGGTGATCCCTGGAGTTCATCACTTGGTGATTTCTGTCTCGGCCTTCGCTTGGCTTCATCCTTCTTCCATTTCATTCGTCGATTTTGAAACCAAATTTTGATGTGTCGCTCCGTCAGTCCTAACATGGCGGCCAACTCGATACGCCGTGGTCGTGAAATATACTTGTTGAAATGGAATTCTTTTTCGAGTTCTAAAAGTTGCCCTCTTGTGTAAGCCGTTCTTGTCCTCTTATTTTCGTCTTCGATTGAAAAGTGGGCGCCTGAAAGGAAGAAGTCAAAAGTATAGTATAAGTAGTAAGGAAAAAGCATGTTTGTGTTCGGGTGGGAAGAGGGAGGAACGATGAGAATCGGTCCAAATACTGTAAAATGCGTTTGGTTTACTGGAAGAATGTGAGGCACGCATTCTTTGTGGGCATGAAAGTTAAAAGAAAGAAAAAAGAAGCTTCACTTGCTGGATGGAGGCATACTGATTAGGAATTAAGAAGGAATAGAGAGGGGAACCGATTTTACAAACTGTTTGTTTTACGATGTGGTCTAATGATTGCTCATTGCTCTTCAATCAATACTCCGTGACAGCTGTGCAATGACATAAGTCTATTATTACGATCAAATATAAACATGCTGATCGTGAGAATAGAATAGAAGTAGAAGGCCTTTTAATATAAAGTAATGATGAAGCAAGTAACATGACGATGATGACGTTGATAATAATAATAATAATAATAATAATTGTCATGTGCAATATGCACTTGACGTAGAGAAACTCTACTCACTATTTTGTTCATAAATAGAACTAAGCAAGCTGTGAAATTTTAAGACCATTTATTGGTTGCTAATTAGACTTGGCGTCCAATCGCACGGCGATATTATAGCTCACAAGATCCTGTAAGCACATTAAAAATACTAACTTGTCGACGTTCCGTTTTGATTAGTGAACTTTTTACACGTTCGTCGTGACAATAATAATAATAATAATAATAATAATAATAATAATAATAATAATAATAATAATAATAATAATATAATAATAAT
>JBCJKE010464571.1:0-13900 GCA_039654525.1 Melibe bucephala | reverse complement strand
ATAAATATATATATATATATAAATATATATCTATATATTAGCAACAAGAAGGATTAAGAAAGAAGAACATTTATATTATTACCTGGTATTGTAGTCTGTCATCTCAGAAGCACTACTCTCTTCTGTTTCATCTTTGATGTATTTTTGAGGGGTAGGAGGCTTTTTAAAGGCAGGAGTCTCATCTGGCTCTTGCTGCTTAGTCTGCTTTGCCTTACGAGAGGCTGATCTCGGCATTGTTCGCATTGATTCATCATCACTGTCATCAAAACTGTCATTAAATGTGACCTGGCAGGAGGGGTGTTCACAAAGAGTGCTGATATTTTAAATGCTGCCTAGAAATATTACATACATACATGCATGCATGCATACATACATACATACCTACATATACCTGGCCAGGTGTTAAGATCTAGGAAAAGTATTTACAGAAGCCTCAAAGAAGAAAACAACACAAGCACAGATGAAGGAATAAATAACAATGTTTAATCTCTCCTTTGAGATCTGCGTAAGAGCCTGGTTTTTTAATTTCCGAAGAGCATGCTGTAAGGCAGGAATTTTTTTTTTACAAAAATTTATATATTGTATATATACCAGTATGTGATATTTTTCAGTACTTGTATGTGATTGTATGCATATGTACGCGCATATATATGTGAGCAGGTATGTCACCAAAAGACCTTTTCACTGCCAAAAGATAAAGCTTCAGTTTTCTTATTCCTTCTTTTTTTCTTTTTTTTTTAATCTGGTATACATCTTAGCCATAGTCACATATACTATTTCAAATTTTATGACCAATTCATTCTGCTTATAAACAAAGATCTCCCACATACATATAAATATAAGGGATCTGTACTTATTCATGTATATATAGTCATTCCCAAACTCACTTTTTGAGGGCTAGGCTTCTCCACTTTGCCAGCTGTCTGTTCATCTCTTTTCTTGATGAGATTGTAGATGCTGGAAGTCTGGCTGGGTGTTCTAGCAGTTTTCTGACTGGCAGGGGGTGGGGGTCGCACAGGGGCAGGACTTTGCTTCTCTTCTCCAAGTCCTATCTCTGCCAGTTTTTCATTGAATTCTTGGTAAAGGCAGAGAGTAAGGAGAGGAAATGAAGGATAATTTAAGGAATATATTTTTTTGTTTACATAGTATCCCTTTTCAGTTTTACCAAATCAAAATTAAGCTTTTTTGAAAGGTATAAAAGCTTTCTTCAAGATTAGGACTGATCAGTGGTAAAATTAGAGGTAAAAGTAATTTTTAAACAAGGAAGGGGGTTGTTTTTCTGTAGCTTTTTGTTTTAATTATTTTAGTTTACTACATCTAATTTTGGTTGAATCTCTCAGATCTCTGGCAATTGGCTGAAAATTGATAGACTTTTGAGTTGTGAAAGAACATTAGTAATTAAGACAGAAAGATTAGAAGAATATGTTAAGAAAATCAGGGCAATGAGAGATTGTGTGAAATAGAGAGGATAACCACTGCTTCCATGCACTTGGTGATGGTGATCTCTAAGTGCCAAAGAAAAACACATTTTGTTAACTCAACATTTCTACCCAAACATCTTATATTAATAACCTTCACTTCAACAGATCATGTTACCTGTTACCTATCTCCTCCGTGACTTGTGTCATGATCAACAGATCATGAAACACTGGTAAGTTCTAGATATTCTAAACCAATAACATCAACAAGGACCAAAGAATGAATATTCTCAAGTCAGCTATAAGTAACCTTTTCCTGCCTCCTGTATATCCTACTTGTCGAAAATTTCAGCGCCATTATAGAGCTCTTTCACCAACAAACTGATACTTAAAGCTACACAAGGATTTTTAAATACATCTGTAAGTCGATGTGACCATGACTAGAATGAGGACTTTGTATTTTCATTTCAACATAAATCTAACCACTCATTAGCCACACAAATCTAAATAGTATGTCACATGAAGGCCTGCCCTAAAAAAATCATAACAGCCCAAATCGAAATACTACAAGAGAAAAAGCAAAAACAAAAATTACCTGAAATATGGCAAGAGAAAAGCTAAAAACAAAAAAAAATGAAGAAGATATCCCTAAAAGTGAGAATAAATCAGCATTTATATGCGCAAAGTAGAGATTGTTACCTGCCCTGGCCTTGTTCCTTCCACGTTCCCGTCTTTCACTGACAGGGGTCTTCTCAACAGCATCAGCTGGTTTACATGAGCTCTCAGAGGACTAGAATGAAAATAGTGATTAAAATTCATATGAATATTGCCAAATGTAGACATGTCTTTTCAACACAAGGTGTGGCAAAGTAAACATAAAAAAAGTCATGTTGACTGTCTCACTTAATTAAGAAAAAAAACAAAACATTTAACAGAAATGCATGATATTCAGCCAGTTAATTTCACACATGAGTGAAGATTTTAAAGTGATGATTATGCCTATTACAAAGTCATGCATATATTAGGGTCATGAATATTTGAAACCTTTCACATGTATGTCAATATGTAATAGAGACTACTATACCTACAGCACCCTGGATGTGTCCAGACAAAAAGTGATGACTGAAGGAGAGGACAATCTCTAGAACATTAAAACATATTATTGTCATTTTTATATCAAGATAAATTCTTGTTCTTAACACAAATGCATGTATGTATAGTTAAAGAAGTTTTTTACTGTCCCTTCTAGGTCTAGAGGCAGATCTACTTTTGCATCTTCTTATCTAGCAGCTTGTAAATGACATTTTAAAATAGCTTTTTGTAGAGGGCATGGCGGAGGGAAAAGAGAACGAGACAATTCCAGCAGATGATGGTCACAGAACATATGCCAGTGGATTAACTGCCTAACAACAAAATGCGGATGAATAGCACAGGACATTAACATGCATGAGACAATTGTGAGGGAGAGTAAGTCCATGATGAATATGACATTATGAAGAAGACTAGAGAAATCTCACATCATTGCATTATTGGTACCGTAGAAGATTTATACCTCTAAGAAATCTTTGGAAAAGTTCTAAAATACACATATGAACATAAAAAAAAAATTATTTTCACAACATAAAGGTCCATGGTGCTTCAATAATTCTGTTTCCCATGTACTGGAACATGGTTCCCGCTTTGAATATCAGCAAAATTTTATCCGCTACACTTACCCATCGGCAAAGCGGAAATTTGAATACTCTGCAGCCTTAACATTGAGCAGCAATCTTGTAAATGTCGGTTTCTATCGCTTTAAAAACTTGCCATCAGCAAATCATAAGAAAAATAATAAAATATAGATGGCAGCTATAAGGGAGGAATACAAGACAGTCAACTTACACTTTCATCCGATTGGCCATTCCCATCACACCACCTATTCTTGACAGCTTCCAGCTCTTCCAAACGGGACTGTCTGTTCTGAGCTGCCATGGCACTGGCTGTTGTGTTGCTGTCTAGCGTTCTTTTGAGGAGTTTCTCTTGGGCCATCTTGGTACCAGAACTGACCTGTTTGATATAGTTGAAATACTAGTTTGAGCAGGAATTGTAGGGGAGCAACATCATTGTTCATGACAACTATTTCAAAATAAAGAAAACTCACTAAATTTTGACTAGAGAAACAAGCTACACTCAGCATATTGAGATCAAGTACATTGCAATAATTACTAGTGAAACCTCTCTATGTAATCTTTGTATAAGAAGATCAAAGTGACCTTTAGAACAAGGACACCATCAGTTTAATAACAGACACAAAATGTCACAAAATAAATGCATCTTCTATTAATATCAATGAAACCATTCACGAAAGGGTATCACACAAAATGTCACAAAATAAATGCATCTTCTATTAATATCAATGAAACCATTCACGAAAGGGTATACCATTTAATCATTCCTATAATGTGCCAGTAAAAAAATAATTGTCATTTCAAGCTGTTGTACCTAATTTGAAATCAGGAAAAATACTCCAATAACATATAAAACCATACAAACTTAGAAATATATTACAAGCTATACCTCAAAACAGCAAAGATCAAAGACCAAGCAGATTCAATCTGATCGGTCACGCCAAATCCCAATTCTACTCAAAAGATTCTCAACTCTGATAAATAATGGCATTAAGCAGAAAGATCTTTAAACAGCATGTAAAAAACGTACCTTTGAGGGAGAATGGACAATTTTACTGGGTGATTTGACATTCTCAGAGGTTGACTTGGCTGGAGAATTCTTTGGCATTACATGCTCTTTCTGTTTATGGTCATCACCAGAGTCCACTTTTCCCTTCATGATATGACTGGCTCTCTCCGCAATGCTGTCTTTGAAACTTTTCTTTGGCACTACATTTGGTGCGTTGCCTTTGGGAGTTGTGGTTGGTTTCTGTGAATAAAACAAACATCCCATTTTTTTTTTTTTTTTTTTTTGTTGGTCCCAGATAGGTTTGATATACTATAAATGTGGGCAGATAAGATTTCAAATAAATCCACTTTACTTTCTGTAACTTTTGACAACGTGATAACTACCAGTCACTTTTCTAAACAGCTTAAAATGCCTTTAATCATTTTACATACCAGTACGAGGTGGTAATTCTGAAATAAATTTAACAAGTATGTAAACTTACTGGAGAAGCTCGACTTTTGGCTGGAGTTTTACAGGCTGGTGGGCGGTTGACAGGTGTTGCCTCACCTGGGTTGACCTTCTTGATGTCACTGACCATATTAGAAGATGACATGTTTTCCCAGGCAGACATCCGTGCCCCAACAGGATAATTTGTTGGTTCATCCTGCTTCTTGCTTCCTGGTGTTGTCTTTGCCAGCTTTTCCTTCATCTGGGACATACGTTGAGAAATGGGTAGCTCTGTCGGGTCACTATCTTTCGAATGAGCAGTGGATGATGTCACTGGGGTGGAAGCTGACAAGGCAGGAGTACAAACCTGAGAGGAAAAAAATATCAGAAGTTTTACTAGAAGCTTATTTTCCTTTTTATAAACTGTTTATTACCCTTCAAGACCTTCCTTTGCTCATATAAAACACTAGTCTTTTCATACTATTCTAGAAAGTATACAAGACATTGATTCAAGACCTTCCTTTGCTTATATAAAACACTAGTGTTTTCCTACTATTCTAGAAAGTATACAAGACATCGATTTTGACTTTTTCTTTTTTTAAATACTGATCACATTTGTGTAAAGTAAAAAATACTATTTCCATTTTTAGTATGTCAAATTTTCATCCTTTTCCCCCTCTTTTAGTGGAATAAATTACAATGACAACAGATATAAAGAGACATTGGATATAAGTAGACAATTCTTGTGTTTTCTCCTCTTTGTATAAAAATTCCTGGTATTACAATATTCCCAAGAACACACTTTGCCATTGTGATATAGCGATATCTTTTTCATAAGTCCCCCCCCCCCCCCCCCCCAAAAGGGGGAGAGGCAAACTAAAGAACCACATCATCTATTAATTTACAAGTAGTTTTGCTAGATTGGTCCTAAAACCTCATATAAAAAGTAGTGCATGATGTCCCTAGCGAAGGTAGATATCTGTATAAGCATGAAAGATATGTGTTTTGAACAGAAAATTACAAAATACTGCTTGCTGCTAGATGACTTTTGGTTTTTATTGTTGAACTATGGCAATGATCTATAGATCTTCCAAGTCTTACTAATCTACTGCTACTGCTACTTTCAAACTCCCACTACCATCCATTTGATCTACTCGACGCACTCAATCTGGGCCTACTATAAAATCTATCATACTCTTAGGCTCAACCTAAATGAGAAGAAACTAGAAACCAATTGATTTAGTCAAAAACGTAGCTTCCCGGCCCAAAAGCCTATGAGAAATGAATATGCTTTGAAACTATCATAAATTGTTGTAGATCTACAGGGCCGAGAATGAACAATACTGAGAGAAGAGGTAAACATGCGGACACACTTAGTGCGGAAGCCCTGCCAGGGGGGTTCCCAAGCTCCCTGATAGAAAAAATTGTGCATTCTAGCGTCCTTTCAAGCTGTTGTTTTGCCTTATTTTGAAATCAGGAAATGTACTTCAATAACATATAATCCGATTAAATTTGATCTGACATGCAGAATTCTGCCTCTACTCGGAAGATCCTCAGCCATGATCTAATCAGGCCATCAATCAGTTGTTTAAGTTGGCAATAATACATCAAAGGATAGGGATGAAGGAGAGAATTTCCCATTTCGTTTACTTTTTTATTTTCCCATTTCGATTACTTTTTATGAACAATTATTATGGTCTAAATGCTCTTGACATTATTTTGATACATCAAACTATCTGTGATTGAAAATGAAGATTTTTTGTTCGTGAAAATTAAGGAATGGGGTTCTATAACGATGAGTAAAGTATGAATTATATTTTTAACAGAAATGGATCTACTTTTCATGTACACTGAATCTGAATGGATTGTTTGAATACATTAAACATCTGGCTAGAAAGGTGAGGAAATCTGCTTTGTTTTCATATAAAATACATAGGGTTTGCGGTTGTTTAATTACACAAATGTCGCAAGAAACAGGAGCCTTGACATAATATTCAATCGTTAGTAGCTCATAGAGTGAGATTTAGAATTTGTCCAAGCATGAGAAACCATGAAATTGTGAATAAAGTAGATTACTGTTTTGATTGATATTTTCATGGATGAAAGATTAATAGTCAAAGATAAAAAAAAAAAAAAAAAAAACAATTGAAACCCCAAATTTTCTCATTTTCACTGAAATCACCATTTTCAGCCTGTATCTAAAAATGGGCTCAGCCTCAATTCAACGATTCTTCTTGATGACTATACATATAATGACTGGGATTTTCCCACCACCCTGTACATTATCGTGATAGGGTTGAATTTGTTAACTTAATTTTATATTTCATAAAAAAAAAGGTGAAGTAAAACAATAAACTGTGACATAAAAATAAAAGCAAAGGAGAGAGAGAAAAATTGCAGAGAAGAAAAAAAAAAAAAAAAAAAAGAAGTAAAGAAGCTTTTCAGTGGCTTGCTGAGCATGCGTAAAGTGCTTTATTCTTTAAAGTGAAGTGCTGTAAAGCATTCATTATCATGCAATGAAAAACTTAATTTGGGTTGGGTTTGTATTGTTTTGGGTTTCTTTTTTGTTTTTATAGGGTTAAGGTGGAAGATGAATACAGAAGCATAATTTTAAACTGAATAAAATTATAAGCAGTGCTTACAAAAATAAAAAGGCAGTAAAATCAAAATAAAGTATTTTCTCTTTACTGTGGAATACAAAAATAGTAATCACCTAGTTGAATCAATTGTTAATTGGAGGATATTCATGATGCCAAAAAGAGAATAAAATATTGATATATTTACATAAAGCTTAAATACTCTCTATTATATACAGGTGACCAACATTTTGCACCATATGATAAATATGCAATTTTTTCCTCTCTCACTTTTCTTTCCCCATGTTATAAGTGAATGGGTTGCCACATCTTTAAATTTAACAAAGTTTCTTTGATGAATACTATTCTAATATAAAAAAAAAAAAAAAAATAGGAAAAACAAATTCAAGACCCAGACCTGTTTTTGAGACCTTGTTACTCGGGTGGAGTTTGACAATCCGAACTTTGGCGTATTTTCACTTATCTTCTGCTCAAACTTGGCCAATTTGGCAGACAATGGCTGTTTGGAGGGTTCTAGAGACACCCTGCCTTTTGGCGTATGAGAATTCTTAACAGCAGACAACAAGCGATTTGACTGTGACTTGACTGCTTCAACATTAGGTGTTTCATTCATGTGGCTGGTAGTTGGTGGGCTTTCAAACAAGCCTGGGGCGTTGACAGGAATATCTGATGGGATAGTGGACAGGATGGCTGTAGCAGACTTGGTGGTAGTAGGACGAGGGTTTGCCTCTTTATCAGTCTCCATGGATACATCTGATGAGCTTTTCACTGGATTCACCCGACGGAAAGACTGGGACCCAGTATTGTATGAAGAAACAAATGGCCTTGGTGAACGATTGACTTCCACCTTGAGAGAGAAAAATACTTCTAGCATACTGCACATAATTAATAATAACATTATCATGTGCATAAATTATTGCTGTAAAATGAGAAGGCATGTGCACAATCATTCGGTAAATGTTTTGATACTTTATATAAAGGGTGACATGCTAGAAATAGGATAACCAGAAAAGGAAATGAAAACTGAGATGAAAGGGTAAAAAAAAAAGTGAAGGCAAAATTCACCATTTAAAAATAAAAAATCTATTATGTAGACATTGCACAGCGAAAATACTGACAATCACATAAAGATGGTGAGAAAAGACTTTCTATACATCAGTTAAAAAAAAAAAGAAAAAAAAAGAAAAAGAAAAAAAAAAGAAAAGAAGAAGAAGAAGAGCAAACTCTTTTCCAGTTTCCTTTATCTCTTGTAAGAATTGTATCTTATTCAATTTCGAATTATTTTTATTATAATGATTTTTGTGCTTCATTAAAGCCATAGTAGTGAAAGATAAAACTAGAACATGTTTTAATAATTTGTCAATAAGCAATGAATTTTAAGGGTGAAGCAATAATTTGAGAAATGAGAAAATTAGCTACTGAATTTGCAAAGCTATGAGTGAAAACAGGAAAGGAACCAAAACAAGCATCTAACTACTCTATTTTTTACCTCCTAAAAAGTGGTAATTCAATTTTAAGACCTCTGTTTTAAGAACTGAATAAAATGTTTCATTCCCCACTTAAACCACTAGTACATTGATGACGCTTCTCAACAGAGCTAGCCGTTTATACTTGTAAAAAAAAATGATTGCAGTGTTGTCAATAAGTCATAATTGAAAACTAATGTGATTCCTGTTTTAAGCATGCTTAAAATAATTTGATAAATGCATTATTAAAGCTGGATGACAAAAAAAAATAAAACATATTACTATAAAGAACATAAAGATTGCAGACATCGTGCAAAACTCCATTTCTCAAATTTAGGAATTAAGTGGGGTGGGAATAATCATGACAATAACCCAAAAAGGTTATCTGTTAAAATTAATCATAAATAGCGATGATATAGAAGTAATATCAAAATAAGATTCCAATGAATCAGGCAAAAATCTCTCAAGGCAGGCAGGATGCTTATGAGAAAAATGTCTACCTTAGAGCCCCTGAGAGGAGAATCCCTTGAAAAGGTATTGGCAGGACTGCGAGGTGTCGGTGGGGCATGAGTTTTCTTTGGTGAACTGACGACTGATTTCGCAGGTGATGTGGGCACACAAGGTGCTGGGCCCTTCCCAGACTCTGTGACTTTCATGCCTGATTCCTTTTTAGCAGGAGACTGCCAGGCAGGTTTTTTCTCTGGTTCTTTCCTGTCAGAATACAATGGTGAATGTTCAGATGATTCAACAATTTAATGCTCAACCATATCTATTTCCAACAATAATTTCTACTAAAGCATCCTTGCTAACTTCCCCACTCCAATTCCTCACCTTTCCTGTTTCAAGTTATCAACATGAAAAACCAAAAATCAGCAAATAGAACACAGAGGATTTATTTCACTAACAAAGTAAACAATAGAGCATCAAGGTTGTAATATAAAACAAAAGGATCCAGAAAAAAAAAATCAAACCAAAAGTCCACCCTAAAACAAATAAAATATGCATGTATAAAATATATATGCAGAATACTTTTTGTCTTCCCAAAAGTTAAAAATGAGAAATTGACACTATAGCCATTTCATTAGGGGAAAAAAATTTCATAAAATCAGAATAAAAAATCAAATAACTTCATTTATGAAAAAAATTAAAAGCACTCCCGCCATCCTAAAAAACCAGCAACATGGAAAAAGAAAAGACAATGAGTTTACTGAATAGTGTGATGGGTTAAATCATCCTCCCAGTCATTAATGGTCTGAGCCAGTGCTGCCAGACGGTCTTTTCTGGATGACATTGGAGTGCGACCCATGGTCTTTGATGCAGGTGCACTCTCCTGAGCAGGGGTTTTTCTCCCTAGTGGAGGCGAAGTCAAACTTTTCCTCGGAGTTGGAACAGGGGCTTCCACAGCTTGATTTTCTTTCAAAGACAAGACAAGAATTTTCATTTTTCATTTTTTCACATCAAATGTCAATTTTCCTAAGATAGTGAAAAATCAAAATGTAATATCTAACCCATTTGAAAAAGATACATCTTTCTGTTGATTTTATTTTATACATGAAATGCTATACAGTAAGAAGTAACATGCATTTGCACACACAGTTTTAATGGGTGTTTTTAATACAGTAGTCACCGTCTAATAACCCACCTTTATATAGTTTGCTTCATTTAATAGCCCGCTAGTTTCATGAAACATTATTTTCTCCTATTTAAAATACCCCCTCTTTCACGAGGCCCATACAAAAGATGATGAGCGAGAATTTCCACTTACAACAGTTATCCCAATAATAAGCTCAAGAACAAATGCATTTGCTTCTCAATGAAAACACTTACAAAAATAGTTTGCATGAGTATGAGTGTGCAATTTACTTTTTCTTGCATGACATGAGCTCTTTCATGAAAGTCATTCTAACTTCAAACCTATAATTAAATGCTTGGAAATGAAGCAAGTAAAAAATAATGTAAAAAGAAGAAAAGGAGAGAAAAAAGATAACTCATTGCTCCATACCTTGATCTTCCTTGGTAGGTAAGGAATCAGTTAACTCTTTGGCCCTCGATATAACTCCTCTGATGGCTGGAGTGTCCGGCTTGATCTGTTGTTCCCTATTTCTCAGACACTGACGCTTTGGAGAATCTTTGGAAGACAATGAGATGAGACAATTATATCAGCAACTTCATGGGGCAAGTTTTAGTACACTCTGTAAAGGAGACAGGTATAGAAAATATGTCTGAAATAAAATATCAAGCTGTTATGTCAATTCCAGTCCATGGACCACGTCCTATCAGTTACAAAGAACTATTTCTTGTCATCCTAAATGTAAAATGTATGATGAGCACATTCACCATTGAAACAAGTCCAGCAGATGATAAACAAAAGGTTTTGCCACCACTCTGCACAAATTTAGATATCCAGTTGAAACACCTAAAAATACAGATGAAAACCAGTTTTAAAATTTTACTTTAAATTTGAATTCAGCCCATTCAATATTTCATCAAGTATGAGTAATGAACGCAGATCTAAAATTTAGACCTAGATAAATAATGGTTTTAAGTGCAGGTGACCAGACTACCATAGACACACTTTACAAAGAGAAAGGGTGGAAAGCAGCTAGGCTCATTAAAGAAATTCCTATCAAAATTTGAACCATTATAAACATCAATAGATTGAAAAAAAATTCCTCAATTGGATTTTCAAAAATGAGAAAGGGAAGTGGGAGACCTAAAAAAAAGTTTGTGAAATCAAACAAATACTGAAAAATATGAGGAATGTATCCCTTCACATGAGAACAGGCCCAGTAGGCAAAAAGCAAGAAAACATAGGTGTAGCAAAAGACTATTGGAAAGGATAAAAAGGCTTACAAGAGAAAACTGGATTTCTGGGAGCAGATCTTACACTTACAAAAAATAAGGAAGACTGACTCATGCAGCTGAAAGGACATACAGACCAATTACATTAAAAATGTCTAAGCGCTTTGAGCTTGCAATCGGCGGGGGAAAGCGCTATATAAATGCCATCTTTAATTACATGGGACCACCTATACTGAAAGTAGCAAGTTAAATTCTCAAAGCCTTACAAATTTTGAATTTTGATGGGACAAAATAAAAATAGTCATATCTTTTCTTCATTTCTCAAGTGATTTTTATAATCTTTAAAGACAATGCGAGATGTATATCACTCTTACACTGTAATGAAAATATATATTTGCATTAAATTAATTTTTCTGAAGATACTAGTATCCAAAATTAGTTGCAAGCTTTTGCCTTACCCAATATATTTTTTACAAATAACAGCATTAAAAACTGTGAAAGAAATGTATCTCTGAGTATTGAAATTAATCTACATCAGATAAATCTTGTCTAATAAAAGTTATGAAATGAATCAGAAATGTCTAATCTATAATGGTAATTTAAGTTGAAAGTTTATATTATGCTATGTATCAGACTTGAACATTAAATTCAACATCATGTGAAAGGGCTGAAAATTATATAAGAGCAAAGGATAATAAAAATCAACGTACACACACAAGAACAAAAAACCCAAATGGAAAAAAAAAATTATAATTAAATTTGAAAATGTCTTTTCTTCATGTATATGATCATGTTATATGATGTTGCTGTTGTTGGTAGCTCACAGTTGGGTACATGTGTTCACTCTTTCACAGCCAGTGCTTGCCAAATGAATTCACTTAAATTTCATAGCTGTTCCAGTGGCATAAGATGACAAAGGATGTATCTTTTTGCTGGATGTTTGGGTAGAAACCCTTATCTGTTCTACTAGTCACTAGTGTAAGCAGCTCATTATTACGTGTCTGATGACTTTATACAGAGGTGTTTATACAATCTACAGAAGGGTTCATGAGAAAGGTTAATAAATATAGTAAGCTGTAATTTGTTTGTGTATGCAGAGTTCAAAATTGGAAAAAAAAAAAATATGGTCATATAATTATAAAATAGTTTTGTTAATTTGCCTGCTCATTCTTTTAAATATGGTGCACCGTCAATCCACTTGTCCACCAGTTCAGCCGATCCTCTCTTTAATTATGGCACCACAATTGTGGTTGTTGAGAGAACAGGACTTGCTTCTTTGTCCCTTTGTAGTTCCTTGCTTTGCAAGCATATCAGCCAAGTAGTTTCCTTTTGTGTCACTGTGATCTGGCATCCAATTTTACTTGGTTGTCAAATGTTGCTAGCAATAATTGTTGACAGATTTTTCAGCTTAAGAGATACTTTAAACAAGATCTCGGAGAGATTCACATGCCAATTTCGCTTTAAAATACTGTGATGTGTTTCAGAGAGTTGGAATTTTTGGTATCACATTGAATAGAAGATGTAACGGTTCAAGTTTTCTCCTTAAAATGTGAAGTCACTTCCACAACTGTATTTAATGTTATTGAACTATTTACTGCCAGGAAAATATGAAGAGTATATTATATCATCATATCACTTTGTTTTCAAACTCATTGGGAATCTGTTGAGTATATAAGGCTAGAAGCTTGCAAAGTGTACAAATATGAAGGTAGCCAAATGATTTCATGCAATCAAAATTTCTCAGTAGCAGGATGACAGGGAAGGGCACAGCAGCTAAGATGAACAACCAGCCACAAAGAGACACACCCCCCCCCCCCTTTTCCAAAAGAAAAAGAAAAAGAAAGGCAGAAAGAAAGAAAGAAGAAAGAAGGAAGGCATGCCAAGGGCTGCCTGTTACCAGCAGGGAATGTACCTCCAGAATGGAAACTGTAACTTCAATCACTCCAGCTCGTGTTAAAAACTTTTGGAAGGAAGATGTATGCAAAATATCCACCCATTTCTTCAAACTATCTTAATTGTAAATCACATTAAAAGCATCAAACACTGAGAATCAAATGAAGCAATGAAATCAAAAAATAGAGACAAAATGTTCAACTAAATCAAATCATAAAAAACAGCATCTAAATACATGAATGTTGAACAAACGAAAGGGAAATGGTACCATAAAACGGTCTTGAATGACACACTGTAAATAAAATAAAATGATGAAAGCTACCAGGTTTAAATTAAAATTAACAAAAATAAAAATCTAACAATATGTATAAATATAAATTTACACATATGCGATGTATGACCATCCTTATCATTCAAAAGAATACAGATCAATACATTTTATATTATATATATATATATATGAGCCTTTGCCAAAAGGTGGGCACCTAAAATGTTGCATTTGGGGTTGGTAAACAAGTATTTAATATATATTTTTTGAGTGACTTAGAATGTTCATATATATCTGGTCCTTCAAAAAAATATGCCTGCAGACCAAGAGATTGCTTGCTTTGCCTTGTAAGTA
>JBCJKE010464460.1:0-13917 GCA_039654525.1 Melibe bucephala | reverse complement strand
TAAAAAAACAACCCAAAAACCCAAAACCTAAAACAAAACAGAAAAAAAAGCATCAATACAGAAGACAATAAAAAAAAAAAAAAAGGAAAGCTTTAATGAGAAGGTGTAAATATATGAACATCTAAAGCCTCCATACTCTGTGAAGCAAAAAACATACTTCATGAAAGCAAAAGAGAAACTTTGTGCTGTATTCCAATACATGAAGATAAGTATTAGTATTATTAATTATTAACAATTGGTCTTAAAAAAAAAAACCAACAACCAAAAAACAAAAAAAAAAAGAAAAAAAAAGGAGAGAAACAAAATATAGTCAAGACTATATGAAGATTTTATTACTCTTCCTCATTTTCTATTTTTTTTATAGCCAGAATAGAGAAAATACTATTTAAAATATAAATATATGATAATGCAGGAAAGACAAGGATAGGATATAAAGCATGGAAGCAGTACAAAGGAGGTATACTATGGCAAGGGAGTGAGGCAATAAGTTTACAAATATATATAAGCCTATATATCAATAAATACTAGATTGAAATACCAAGGTTATGAGCATGATATTATCACATGGATTTCAAACTGGCATTTAAGGATTGCTTAGATCTAATGGATTTTGTTGCCTTTTAATTTTCTCTTAGGATTTGCTTTGCTTTTCAAATAAAAAAATGTTTTGCTTTTCAAATAAAAAAATGTTTTGCTTTTCAAAAAAAAAAAAAAAAAAAAGTGCATCAATTTTGTCTATCATTTTTAATTTGTTGGGGTGTTTTCCCCCTTCAATACTGTTACAGATTAATTTATAATAATATTATTCATTATATTAAAGATGATAATAATAATAATAATAATAATAATAATAATAATAATAATAATAATAATAATGATTTTAAAAAATGTTTCATTTACAAAGTACTCTCCCATAACAGAAGGATGTGCTTATTTGTCTATCACTATCATTTATTGATTCAATTGCTGGGCAACGAGGGGAAAAAAGGGGGGTGGGGGAGGGGCATGTGTTTAGGGGGTGAAATATATATATATGAGGTTTGTATCAAGAGAAAGTATTGAAAATAATTAAGGTCTTTCTTGCCGCAGCACCTAGTTCCTATAAGGTAATTCTAAACACGTGTAAAAAGTAAAATTGAGTGAGAAACACAGACAATAAAGTAGACAAGGCTCATGTACAAAGGACATGGTGGCATATCCTGCTATGACCCTTGATATCAGAAAGATTATACAACAGGGATGATAGTTCTTGCATTCTATAATTATATTAAAGAAAGGATAAAGAGCTCAATCAAAAGTATTTACTAGTTAAAGTAATAGAAGCAGTTCTAAATGGATATCTTATGTATCTAAGTGTATCACAAAACACGGCTGTGTTTAATAAATTATTATCTACCAACCAATTTTATTGATTGAATCCATTCTCTATCACATTTCAGTCATATACTTGGTACTGCCCTTTTGAATAATAAGTGAGTTGAAATTTTCAGACAAGGTACATCCATTAGGTACACTCGCTTTATTCAACAGACAACTGAAATTCATTGCACCCTGCAAAAGAGGGTAAACCTTATACCAGCTCCATGACACACACATACACACACAAACTCACCCACACAACCAATCATGCTTATTGCAAGGACAAGAATAAATATATTGTCTGAATAAAATGTACATCTCTTAGATCATTTCATAACTCTGTTTAATTTTCTTTATATGTCATGTATATCTTGCCATTTGTTATTACAGCCCTATCTTTATTTCTACAATGCTGTCGTATAGTTCTATAAAAATGCCAAATTCACATCAGGTAAAACATATCAATGATGACTGTTTGATGCAAATGTGAATTTTCATATAAATGTTAAATTGAAATCCAGATCCAATGATAAATGGACATTTTTCATAAACATTTGAAAAGAGAAGTGGGGAATCATTAACATTCATATATTTTTTTTTGCAAATACAAACATTGTTAGAGGAGTAACCTCATTGTATAAAATCTAATATATCTGTCATGGGACACTCACTCATCCCTAGCAAGACCTACAAGATGGATGGACATTTTTGTTTGTTCATGTGCAAATGAAATTGATTTCAATCACCAGTATTTTAAAACGACTGTAATTGTAAAATAGCTTTTAAACATATTTGATCTTTATTATCTGTAAATATCAATTGGAAAAAGAAAGTCAATAATATTTTTGTTATCACTAGTTACATAAGCCAGAAAATTTTCTGATATACAATATGTGTATGGCTTGATAATTCGTCTAAAGATTCAAATTCTGTATCAAATGAAAAGTCTCTTTGTTCATGGAAGAGAAAAGAAGAAAATGAGGGAATTTACTTTTCAGCACATGATATTTTTATCATCTCTGATCATATTGCATAGACACAAAGAAAAAAGATTGACTGTACTCATTCACAGAGCAATAACGCTTCCTTCAAACGACTTTCTTCCATTTTCGTATAGACGACCTTCAGTCAAATAATGGATGTATTGTAAAGAACATAGAAAGATGTCACATGTCTATAGCTAGTCCAGATCACAATTTGAGCGTAAACCATAATGAAATATTTGTATTATTGGAAAGTAATGACACTTTCTGCGGTCTAGCTGTAGGAGATGGGGTTATGCATATTATTTTTTTTACTGTCCTGTTCTTAAATTGAAGACTAAAATAGAATTAAACAATTGAGATTGAGATAGGCCAATTACATAGTTACTAGAGATCAGTGGGTACCACAGAAAGAAAAATACATAGATATCATAGATAGACAAGAGCTTCAGAACTTCCTCAAATCAGTCTGTAACCATCTATGACTAGGAAAATGGTAAACTGAATTATATTTAGAAGTTAATAATATAAATATAAAAAAAAAGAGTTTAGGTACAGGTTGTCCCATAAGTAGGTATTAAAGACCTCAGATTTTCTTTGGTCCAGTGTGGTTATGGGAGTGCCCTTCATTCTCTCACTGGATTTGCCTTCCAAGGCTCTTATTACTCTTAAGTCAGTGACACCCAAATGGAGTCAGTGCTCATTCAGTGCTGGACCTTTTATCCGGGCTATGGGACATCCTCTCATCAACCTGCTGTAGTTATTTAATGTGGAGATGAATTCAAATGGTCAACTAAAGAGTATCAAAACTTCCAATGAGTAAAATGCCAATTATAATTCAAGAACACACATGTATACTTTGACAAACATTGATAAGAAAAGACTATTTAAAAAAAGAAGAAAATGACTGTATTAATGAGTAGTTAAAGTATTTGAGCCTGGCTGTTAAAGTCTAATGGTTCATTTACAAATACATATGTCTAAATGCACTCCTAATACACTGCAAGTCCAAAGTGAAAGAAGGGAAAGACTGAGACTCTCATCAATGTGTTGTATCATAGGACATGGTAAAATGTTAGCACAAAAAACAAACTTAACAGCAATTCAAAACAAGTTAGGGTATTAGGAATGGTCACCGAAAAAATAATAATTAAAACATTAAGGATAAAATACCAAACAAAATAATTCAATGAAAACAAAACAAAACTGTCAAATGGTTAAAACAACTTTTTTTTTTCACCCTTGCTCCTCCTGGTACTTTCAAAAATAAAATAAGTACATCTTGGAAGGTGATCATGATGGAAGACTTAGTAAAATAGATAAAAAAAAAATAAACAAGCAAAACAAACGAAAAACAAACCAAGTCAACAAAAAACACCCAAAAAACAAAAACAAAACAAAAAACAAAAGAAAAAAAACAAAACAAAACAAAACAAAGAAACAAATACAAAAACATTGAAACTTCAAAGCCTTTTCTACGAATTAAAATATGACGACCAATGATCCAACCAATGAAAAAAAAGAGACTCCAAAAAAAAAAACACAAACAAAAACAAGCAAAACACAACACAAACAACTACTCATCAGAAATGAGATGCAAACCAATAGCAAATGTACTGTCTAAAGCATCTTGAAACCAACATCATATATTACAGTACCGATACAAAAGACATCTACCCAATAAGAATAATTGCACTGGACAGATACTGGAGGGACTTCACATGAGAACTGGTTGAAGTTGTCACAGCATCTCATCCTTTTGGCAGAGACATGAAAGGCTTCAACACTATCTAAACATTCATCTAGCCTTCATGTAATAAAAGACAAATACATTGTTTGACAAAATGCCTTGTATGACAAATTCAAGTTATAGAATACACTTAGAAAATAAGAGGAGAAAATATACTTAAAAGAGAAGAAAATGCACTGAAAAGAGAACAGCATGTATGCATATCAAAAGGCAATGGACAGCACCAACATGATTAAATGAGGGAACCCCTATAAGTGAGGACATGGCAGCAATGAAATAAACCTACTGCTTATCTTTTAAGCATGATACAGTAAATGGCAGCTAAAACACTCTCAGTGCTCCTTGTTGGAGGCTGTGACAGGATTAGCATTTGGCATAGAATTTTAGTGCCAAAGACAAATAGGAAGAAGATAATACAACACTGAATCTAATCTGCCTATCAGCAATGACTGCGTGGGGGTTGATCCCTCGGAAATGATAGCAACAGAAACATACTAATGCATGTGACAAGCAAAACAAAAACACACATGTATACATACGTAAGTATGTAAAACCAACTGAATATTATAAGATTGCCCTATTCAAGACATTAGAGATCTTATACGTAAATGCATGGTTACAATTACATTTTAGGCATTGAAATTGATGTATTAAGTTATCTAGTTAGTAACTGTAGCGTTTTGGCAGTGTACTCTGTTCAGTCCTCCAAGGCAGATAAGTCATGCATTACTTCTAGAATGCAACTTCCACTCCAAGCTTGGGTTTGGCAGCTTCCTTTACAATACTGTAGGTGAATAAATAAATGGATTAAAAAACAAAATAAAAACAAAAAAAAAACCCATAACATTTGAACAACTGATTGGGTGAATCAAATCATAAGTCAGTATTTGGCGTAAACAATTTGTTTCACCCTTTCTAAAGGCAAAACATATCACAATATTCTTAGGAGGTAAGAGATGGGAATCAGCTTTGTGCAGACATTTGTCATTTATCAAAAGTGCTCAGGTGACAAAATCACATGTCTATTATAAGGAAGGAGACTTATGAAAGGAAATGGGTACAGTAAGAGTGTAGTCTTTAACTTAATGATGACGCATAACATACGAAATTGAATAGAAAATCGTTCAACATTCCCTATTCTAAATTTGCACTATCTTTATGGATGTAGTTTGGACTGATGAAAAAGAATCACCGTTAAAATCTATGAAGCCACCGTGATTGAAGGTGGTGAGACCTTGTGTTACATGATAGAGCTTTCAGGATCACCATAATCACGATTTTCATAAGCAAGGCTCTTGAATTGTATTTAGCATGCTAAATAAACATGGCCTTTTAGAGATTGGTCAATTTTGGAAGAAGCCTCCCAGACAAAACAATTGAAGAGAAGTAAGCTGAACCCACCTGGCCACTAGAATTCGTTAACTCTGGTAGACCCTGCCACGGGCTGTTTAAAATTTCCTCATAGTGTTTGCTCAAAATGGAGTTGGCATAGAGTTTCGTCCTCTCCAGGAGATCTGGTCTGGTTTTGCTGAGGAGTTTGGCAAAGTGGAGCTTGGCTCTCAAGTAGTAGCCCATGGGCCAGACCCATTCCTAGAAGACAGATGAAAAGATAGGGTTGGCATGAAAAGGAAAAAAAAAAAAAAAAAAAGGACACATATGTCTGATAAGAGAAATTATTGGGGAATAAACACAAGAAATTTAACACATTAAAAGAAACCCAAACCAACAACAAAAGGCAATGGCCCTCAAAACAAAACAAAAAACCCAAAACAACCCAACACTTCAAACTTAGCCTCTAAGAAAAACAAACCAAAAACAAGGTGGAAATAAATATATCAGGTTTGTTTTGATAAATATTATGGAAAGAGAGAGAGAGGAATCATATATTAAATACAGGATATTTCTGTTGTATTGTTACAGATAGTCAATCAGTTATCACGAGTTCATTTGGATGAACGACAAATAATAAAAAGGTTGCCACTGTCATTACAGATGTTCGTGGTGACTTTCGTAACAGCAAAGTTCTAATAATAAAGAAAGTCTTACTGGTCCCTGGTGATAGTTCCAGCCATGTGCCACATATTGATCTTCAGAATCATTGTCGTTGTCATAGTCACCTCTGTAGGCCCAGTCCCTGAAACATGCAATAAAATATTTATTAGAATGAGTTACGCAGCTTTTGGAATTTTTTTTTAGAGAGAAAGTGGCACTTGAAAAAAAAAAAAATCATGCACACTCACACACAAAAGAAATGACAGCATAACATATTCGTCTACATCATTGAAAATTGTCACCATTAACTGATCAGGTTTCCCAGTTTCCTGGGTCAAAACGGATTTCAGTTTTTCCCCTTGAAATGGAAATCACAGGCGGCGAGTTGGTGACAGCTTTGGAAGAATCTAGTTGAAAAGTCTCACAGATTGAAAAATGAAAAAGGCCACGAAGGCAGAGTCCAGTGGAAAGATTCTCAACAAGATTTGACAACTGCTTTGTTACCATTTAGTACAACAACTATCTACTATCTAGTTAAGATGCATTCATTCTTAATTCACTGACAACTGTTCTTGCATGAGTGCCATCATGATATATGTATGCAACAGCAGAATTGTCGCAGGCATGCAATCTTAATATTGGCATTGTATCATAAAACTTACGGGTAAATGGTGACTTACTTTGGATCTAATGTCTTCATCCCTAAGGGTCCTACAAGAACTTCACCCATGGTTTCTAGGGCAGTCCAGGCATTTTCTGGAGTAAACAGATCTGGTGCCTAAAATTTTACGGATAAAAAGACCAAGCATTGGTCAACTAAAAAAAAATTCAACTTAAAACTCCTTCCACAAGATAATAAAACCATATACTCTATGGGTTCTATATAAAAATAAACTAGATTGATAGTAAAATAAGACAAACATCTCTTTTTCCCAGAGGCTAGTAAAATTATGCTATATTGAGTAAAATGAAATTATTGCTTGAAATAGTTCAAATAATCTCGTAAAAAAAAATCAGACCTAGATTTTGGTCCATCTGAGAGAATATTATGTAGATTTATCTGGATTTATTTCTAGATTTTATCATGTAAATCTTGATCCAAGGTGTGGACAAAAAAAAAAAAAAAATCCAAAATAACTATTCATTATAATAATTATTTAATAAAAATAATGATTTACAATATCCCAAAAAATAAAATCCACTTAGCTGGCTCTGTGCTTTACCCTACATGGATAGGCATAGTAAAAGTAACAAATTATAGTGAAAAACATCATATTTAAATAGTTCATAATAATTCAGTACCCAATTATTTGAGGTGAAAAAAATGAATTGCCATAAGTTTTTGCCACAACATTCAAGAAAGCTCTATAAATCAATTGTCAAGTCATTCAAATGAACATGGATGATTGGATCGATCTGATGCTAGGTCTAGATATCCAATAAATCTAATTTTGTGAGGTAATAGTCATTTCTCTTATTTTTTTTTCATTAACCCTTTCAGAACCAATCGACTATATATCGTCGAGAGCATGATTTAAATACTAGACTCCCATAAGCCCATATTAGGCACAAGCACGATTCAACTCTTTGACAACAATTTGCCCATATATTGGGATGAACACATTTGTGCTCATCCCAATATATGGACAAATTTGTAGTCAAAGAGTTATATCAGGCTCATCCTGATGTATTGGCTTATGGCACTGAAAGGGTTAAAGTTCTACTTGAAGAATGACAACTTTGATTATTTGTCTTCAGATAAGTCCACTTATAATAACAAATAACAAACAAATTCATAGGCGAGTAAATGATAACGCTTACAGTGACCATTGCAACTGGAAAATTGCAACGCAGTTGGAAGTTGGCCCAGAACTGGGTGCAATTAACGCTGTCTTTGTATATCCCTCTTCGGTTGATGAGCTCCGGATTGGGCTCATTCTCTTTGTCTGGCGTGCTGGAGATGAAGAAGTGCCTCTCAAAGTTGTTCTTGAGCATTTTATGCCAATCCTCGTATTTTACAAGGCTGGGTTTTCCTGAGAAATGATGTAAAATGTTGGAAAAAAAAAAACCCAAACCAAAAACAAAACAAAACAAAAAGAGCTGTATAGTTTATGACGACGATGAAAAAATTTTTCTTCATGATGACGGTGATGGCCATCACGGTAGTCATTGAGACAACAAAATTAGTTTGTGCTTCAACTCATCTACCTTGGAATCACAGCAGCAGTTTTAATGTCATATAGACCAGCAACTTAAATGTTCAAACCTGTGAGAGAAAAACACACTTACACTAGTTTGTGAGACATTAACTCAAACCTGTCAGCCATTTTAGTCAACACCCGCTTGCTTTCAAGTTGTAAAATGCTTCATTAAAACAAAGAATCTAGCAGAGGACTGCAGATAATAATGCTACCCCTCCCCCCTCCCTTTCATTCTTGTTTCCTACCCCTACTCACCATTTACATTGGTCTCGACCCCTTGATGTGGATATAGCCCATTTCTGTGACTTTCCGCCAACCATTTCACAGTACTGGCACAAAGTCCAATCAGTTCTACGGCTGATCCATCCCTGGAAAAAAAAAAATTAAGGTACAAAGCTAATTATAAAAAATTCAATACATCAATAACAACCTAAAAATATCAATTTTGATGAAGAAGAGATAGAAATTTGATGTGCTCTTAATGAAAAAACAACAACCCAGAAACAAACCAAAACCCCCCAAAAACAAAAAAACCCAGCAATAAACGCCCCTGCCAGCCTAAAAAACAACAAAAAAAAAAAAAAAAAAAAAAACCCCCCCCCCCCCCCCCCCCCCAAAGAAAAAACCCAACAAAACAAAACAAAATAAAAATTAAACAAAAACAAAACAAAGAACACCCCCAAAATACCCCAAAACAAGGAACAAATTAAGTAATCTATCTTATGAATTTTTACTCTATCTACAGATAAGTGAAAAAAAAAAAATCTCAACTCTTAATAAGCGTCAGGATAAAGCAGTATTTATCTCATTAAACTACACTTATCAGATTCAAAAGCTCGCTACTTAGATTTTAGAGACAAAGTGACAATGATGATCATTGTGATGACAAGGAAGTCAACAAGATGTGGGAACCCAGAACAAGTTTAAAAACAACTTGCCTCGGCGTTGCGGGCTTGCCTCTGTTTCCAGCCTTTCCCGAACTGCCCATCTTGTCCATCCAAGTCCCACAATTCGATTCACTTCCTCCATACACAAATCCGGACGTCCAGTCAACCCCAGCATTAATATTAAATCCTGACAAGGTCCAATTTACAGACAAATTAGAGAACAGCTTTCAGAAGTCTGCCCACAGTAATTTGCATTGAAAAGATGAGGCGTTAAAATACTAAAATGACAAACCAGTGAAAATTTGACAAGTTGCTTTGTGAAAAATTCAATGAGATAACCTTGCCCTAATAAATCCCAGCATGCTTATGGCAGTTACTCAAACATATACAGAGAACAGAGAAAGGCAAATTTCAAAGCCTTGAAAGTTTATTTCACAGAAGCTGGCAGAAAAGTTCAGAGAATGACTGGTAATGATTCCCAACATCTGTCAAAAAGGGACATCAAGTCAAAGCTCAAAACAAAGAAAGATTTCTGCATATATCATAGGACAAAAGCCTAAAACATACAGCAATGATAGCAGGCAACAAAGAGCAAAAGGGGCTACGGGAATTCCAAGCCTTAAAGCAGGTGAACAGGAAATAAAAGACCTGGAAGCAAAGCAACGGACAATCAATCAATCTAGCATATGATATACATGATGTCGTTATTGTCTCAGAATTTAGAAAATTTACATGATCATCATGTAAACAAATAAGACAAATAAAAAAAAAAATCTCTCTCTCCTCTCTGTCTGTCTGTCTGTGCCTCTCTGTCGCTCTCTCCCTGTCTTGCACTTACACACTCCCCCTCTCTCACGCACACACTATCGCACACAAACGTGCAAACACAATACACACACACACACACACACACATTTATAATGTTGAATCATACTATCATACTAGATATATCCAAAATAAGCAATATTTTACAATGGTAACATTTTTACATATTGCTATAATAGCCATAATAACAATAATAATAATAATAATAATAATAAAAATAATAATAATAAGCTTCATGGTATTACAGATCCTTGCCTGGCTAAAGATAGAGAAACCTGGATATGAAAAACCTGGATAACAGTAACAGACATCGTGACAAAATACTGAAGAATTAGCATTGGTGCACTCAGTTTAGGGCAAAAGGGAATAAGGGACTTAAAACGAACATTCATCAAGCAGTGCCTATGGAAGGCGTGTGTGTGTGTGTGTGTGTGTGTGTGTGTGTGTGTGTGTGTGTGTAAATATATGTAAGACCCACTGCTACAATGCTACTCTTATCTGATATCATACCGGTATCACTCATCTGTTCGTCTATTTGGTATCCAGCATTGCGTTCCCTGTACCTGATGCCAGCAGCATGACGACTGAGGGCTTCTTGCATCACGTCGTACAGAGGCTGGTCCTGTTATGGCATTGGCATTGAAAGAGATGAAAAATAAGGATAAAAATATCAGTGATGACAACGAGAAATAAAAGGAATAATAATAATAATAATAATAAAATTAGCTACAAATGTAAAGATAAAAACAATATAAGGCAGTCAAAGAATTTGATAAAAAATGTAATAATAATAACAACAGCAATCATATTTATAATAAAAATGACAACAAAAATAACAAAATGAGACAATGACTAAAATACTTTAATAAATATAGGTAAGTAAATTACAACAACACTGATAACAAAAGTAGTAATGATGATAAAAATAAACCAATAATCATTTAAATAATGACAATGATAATGAATGCAATAATAATGATAATGATAATAATAATAATAATAATAATAATAATAATAATAATAATAATAATAATAATAATATAATATAATATAACCACCACTACTACTACTTCTACTAATACTACTACAACTAATAATATAATAATAATAATAATAATAATAATAATAATAATAATAATAATAATGAGGATAATAATAGCAGAAGTAGTAATAATAATAACAAAAACAACAATAATAATTATAATAATAATAATAATAATAATAATAATAAATAACCAAAGCAACAACAATAATAGTAATGGATTAAACACAATTTACTCACCACTTTACCTGCTGGTTGAGGATCATCATCATCCCCTGGATACATCCTCGAAACGGGATCTTTCAGGATTTCATATCCCCGCTCAACCTCCTTGCAGTAATCCTGGATGGACTGGAGCCAAAACCAGACAGCGTCTCGGCAATTATACCGGGCTCCCTTGCCTTCGTTGAGGAGGTTGGGGATCAGCCCGTGGCGCAAAGTCCCTGCATAGGCTAAAATGATGTGCCTTTGGAAGCAAATCATATAAAGAGCTTTTATGCACAATTATTCTTGTGAAAAAATGGTGTTATCTCTGCTGTACAATTAACAAACAACAAAACACGACCAAAAAAACAAAAAAACAAAAAACAAAACAAAACTGGAAAATTCTTTACAAGCTCATCAATGATAATGCGTTCAATATGAAGCCATAATATGACAACAATAAAGTTATTGCAAGGGAAAAGCATTCACAGAGACACTGGGAAAGGAGCTACTCTCACTGAAATTTGTTTAACTGATTCCCTACTTAGTGCTAATGTATCGGCTCTGTTTTTTTTCCCGTTGGACTTGGTGCCAATCCATCGGCTTTCGTTTTCTCTTCTTGAGATTGATCCGTTTCTATTCTAATCCTAGTTTTACATGAAAGATCCGTTAACTAAAATGTTAGGAAGGGTAAAACGAAAGATTTTAGGCGGTTTCATTCCTCTGTTGTGATTTTCTTGCGAATTATCGAACTAGAATTGAGGTGTGTATCGATGAACTGAGAATGGATGAGCCAAGCACATCGACATGCCCACCTCATCGACTTACTGCGCAGCAAGCAACACAGTTATTTCTGGATTTAGATGAAGAAGAAGAAGAATTTAGGTCTAGTGACAGTGAAGAAGAAAGGGATTTTAGTTCTAACAAACGAAGAAAGATCAGTAGGGCCGATCATAACTCTAGAGCTAGATCTAGATCTAGTTCTAGATCTGAGAGTGACGACAGTGATAGTACTAGTGACAATGAAATTCCTCAGCCAACACCCACTGCTAGGCCTAGAAATGAAAATAGACAGCAGGCTCGTTCCAATACTTAGGTTTGGGAAAAACTAGGTGTAGAGGGGATTCAATCTACTGATAATCAGTTTAGGTTCCCAAATGGAATGTTATCTGGACTCAGCCAAAATATACATCTGAATGAAAACTCCTAACCTTTCGATGCATTCAGCCATCTCCTGCCAATTGAACTTGTCACCTTTTTAGTTGATTGTATCAATAAATATGCCCTCTTACATAAACAGAAAAACACTCCAAGCAAAGAACATGCCCTCATGAACTTATGGTATGATGTAACAGAGGGGGAGCTGTACAAATTCTTTGCTGTGATTGTCGTGATGGGACTTGACCCTCATCCAAGCATCAAGGATTACTGGAGCCTCGAGCCGAGACTCTACATTCAATGGTACCATGACATGTTCACCAGACCAAGATTTGAGCACACACAGCCTTGCATGCAGGAGAACCTGGAGCAGCCGGCCAAAACAAAATAGAGCCATTCATAGACAAAATCCTGGAAAAAATTCCAACAGGCATTTTACCCGTTTGAGGAAGTCAGTATTGACGAAATGGTTGTCGGCTTCCAGGGACACTTTAAGTTAAAGCAAAACAATCCGTCGAAACCTGAGAAGTACCATATCAAGTCATATGGCTTATGCGACAGTCGACAGGCTATATATATAATATTCTTCTTTACTTTGGCGCTGACACTCAATATGCGGAGACTTCGGAGTCGGAAGAAAGCCATGCTGTAAAAATAATTCGACACACTGTTGAAGGTCTTACACAAGGGTCACCACGTATACGCAAACCATTACTATACTTCCTCTGCCCTTCTTGAATACCTTTCAAGCAAGCAATTATATTTTACAGGCACTGTAAATGCAAATAGAAAAAACTTTCCAAAAGAAATAAAAACATTGAAATTGCAGCATCGTGAAGCAGTTTTTTTCCGCACAATTACACCCGTGGATGCAATTTGTACAATGTGGAGGGATAAAAAATCTAGAAAAGCCTGCATTGCCACATCAACAAATACAACCTCTGAGCTAGTAACACTCACTGAGGGACATCAACATGTTGACAAACCAATAATGATTGACAACTATAATAAATTCATGAACGGCTGCGACCGCGCTGACCAAATGATTTCTTACTACAGCGATTAGAAAAAGAAAACAATCAAGTGGTGGAGGAAACTTTTCTTTTGGATATTAGAAATCATCCAAATAAATTCCCATATCATCTATGTCTTGTCCAAGGGAAATAAAAAGATTACCCTCAAGAATTTCAAAGGAAAACATCAATTCATTTGTTGACGAAGCAATAGTACGAGGGGAGTCTGTAAAGAGGCAATTAAAATTTGGAAAAAGACCAAGGGGAGATGACATGGACAGGGTTTCAGGGCTCCACCTTGTGGACTCTGTAGACAAAGATAGAGATTGTGCCTTTTACAGCACCAAGCAAAAGAGGAAGCTCACAACATATGTATGCACTGGATGTGCTTTCAGGCCACATCTTTGTCCGAAGAAATGTTTCGCAGCTTTTCATCTCAAAAGTCTCAACAAATAAATCCTTTCAAGTCTCCTATTACTGACTTGATGTAAATATAATGTATA
>JBCJKE010464238.1:0-13923 GCA_039654525.1 Melibe bucephala | reverse complement strand
GAAGGAAGGGTGAGAATAAGCCGAAGAGGGGGGGGAGAGAGAGTGAAAAGGGGAGGGGTGAGAGTTGGTAGTGCTTATTTTCCCCTTTTGGCTCTTTAAGAATAAATATTCCCTTATAGTAACAGAATGAATTTTCATGCAATATGACAAGAATAAGCTGACAAAGGACAATCCACCCATACTGTAAAAGTGCATAACCTGTTCCTAGCAGTTCCCTGGACGTAGAAAGGGAGAATATTATACAAGACACCAATATTTATTTGATACATTGTAGTACAAACATAAATCTACTTCTCTGTAAAATAAAAATCTCTCTTCCATTCATTTTTCTTATATAAAAACTTCACCCCTTTATTAAATTGTTTAGCTTCATTTACAAAACATTCCCATGCCAATAGGTTCCATGCCCTAATTCAAGAAAAGTTTCCTCCCCCTTCTTGTTCTTTCAAAACAATTTAATCTATAGAATGCTTTAATAATTAAATAAATAAATAAATTTTAAAAAAGCATCTTGACGTTATAGGGAAGAGAGGAGGATAAGTATAGAAACAAGAGGATAAAAAAGAGACACACATGACAGTCATGGCAGAACTCAATAGCATTCTCTCTCTCTTTTTTTTCTCTTACTTTTATTTTTTAATTATTCAATTTTACTGTCTGTGATATACATGTAAATACTTTTTCAAGTTGTAAATATTGAATATAGGCATGAAGCTAAAACCATTTTCAAAAGTTAAGGAAAGACAGAGTCTTTAATTAAAGAATCCTAAGGATATTAAAAATTTCAACAAATATAAGCCTTTTTATTATAGAAACAACCCTGTGTTGCAGAGGAAATCATGATTGAAAATAAATTAGAAAACATTACAGCTCTCAACCCTGCACAAGCAAGAGAAAAGTCATGTGTATTACTGTTGACCACATAATATAACAAAACTTGTTCTTGTAACTTCTTGAAAACTTTCCAAGATTTTTATTATTATTATTATTTTTTTTTTTTTTTTGGCTTAGATCTTTTTATTTCTTTCAGCGATTTAAATTTCATCTCATCAGATTGAAAAACCAATGGCATGTCCCTATAAGGATAGAAGGGCAGGGTGAATCAATAAAACCAAAGAACACCCAAGAACAAAGCAAATAAAAAAATTTAAAAACCCAACAAAAAGCAAAATAAAAAAACAAAACAAAAAACCCACCAAAAAACCTGAATACATCACATGAGTTAAATGAAGTTAACCAATAATAATAATAATAATAATAATAATAAAAATACAACACAAAACAAAGAAACACATTGAATGAAATCTGAATTTAGCAAAGGGATAAATCTGTAATGATGATTAAGAAGAAAGAAAAGCAGAGCGTTCAAAAGTAATAAAGCAAAGACATATCAAACAAAGCACCTTCCTTAAATTTGCGGTAATTTCCTAATCCTTTTGCTAGATTAAAAAAGGAAAAGAAAAAAAGATGTAATGCCAGAATGAAACAATTGCTTCTTAAGGCCTATCACCAACTTATTAAGATGTTAATTGAAACAGCATTGACTACAAAACAAGATATGAAAATAAACCATCTTAAAAAAAATAAATAAATAAAACAACGTACATGGAAAATAGCATGATTAACAATTAAAAATATAAGATAATCCTGCTACTATGATTCATCATCTTCCGAGCTATAATCAGAATCGTCTTCTTCTGTTTCATCGTTATTGTCCTTGTCTTGCTCATCCTCATCATCAGATATGTCCCACTGTGGATGGTCCTCTACAACCTTTGCCTCCTTCACATCAAGCTGAGGAGAGACAGGATTCAATTTAAAAAATTTAGTATGAACATGCGCAACAAAAAGATATGTCTTCATCTAGGATTAGACACAGATGAGGAAGTACAAAGTTTGGTTCAACTGAAACATGTCTATTGCTGCCTTGATGTGCTTTGTACCAGTCACATTCTCACCATTACAGCCCAAAAATTTGTGAGGGAATATATGTGTACTAAATGAGCACTTGACTTCCTGGTAGTAATAATAACCATGCATGATAGTGTGCTGATGGAAAAGAGAACAAAGAGAATCTATGAGGCAGGCTTCACATCAAGATGACAAAATAATAAATCATTAAGGCCTGTCTTGTCTTCCTGATGGACACAGATGACATGATTATCTCTAAATCTATGTACAACAAGAAGAGTCAAGTAGTAGTGGGCAGAATGATGGGTAATGAAGTAATGCCCCAATTTTAAGGGTACAATTGCATATTTTCTAAACATGTGAGTCTTAGTCAATACTTAGGCAATTCCTTCGTTGAAAATTAAAAACATTATTGATTTATAAATCTATCTCTACACTTGTAACTGAAGTGCTCTCAACTTCAATTTGAAACAAGCAATTCTTATTTTGTTAACCACCTCTGGTTTTAATAATCAATATTGTGTAAAATAAGAATATCATGCTAACTCTCGACTAGACATAGTCAAAGACCTTAACATAAAACTTTGCTCAAGCAATCCAAAGCCATAGACAAAGTCTGATCTTGAACCATGATGAATGTCATTGAAAAAATAAGTAAGTAATAATGATAATGTAAAACAGTGCAGCATGTACTTGTCAAACATGTTGGAGCAACAGAAATAGTTTGTAGAATCAGTGAAAACACTAAGTGAAAAGGGAAACCCTTATGCTTGTTATACTTATAGTAAAGTAGGGTAATTTAATATTGTATTTATGTCCCTTGTTGTCTGTCCCTCTATCTTCTTCAGGGAGGGTTTTTGGGGGGCTTTTTTTTTCTCTCTTTTGCTTCGTTTTCTGTTTTGTTGCATTTTTTAATTTCGAAAGTAAGAACAGTTAATTTTCTTTTCTCTATTTTCCTGTCGAGGTACCAGTTTGATGATTCAAAATGAAGGCACAAAACAATAGATCTATCTACAAACAATGGGCTACAGCTAGGCCTACCAGTGTATATAATGTACTTGTACAATACTAGTACTATCAATCATCAGCATAGTCCTGCAAACCTATAGCATTGGCTAAATTTTTTTTAGCTACCAAACATCAGTGTGATGACAACTTCAAGGCATGGATAGTCTGTGATAGACCAGGGGTGTGTTCGGATTCTGCTTTTTCTGATATTATTACTACTCCTGCCTAATGGGCTTTATCCAAGTCCCTTACCGAGTTACATATTTAGTCACAGGTTTGTGGGCTTGTAATTCTACTAGGACGTGGAAAAAGTCACTTGCACAGCTTGAGCAGCAGTCAGAAAGTTTGAGGAATCCGTGAACAGGTTTGACGAATGCGTGCAAAGAATGTTAAAGTAAATAAAGGAAAATATTCGGGACTGCGAGGAATCCATGAATTTGATGAACGCATGTTCGACAAACAAGTTCTACACAGAAGTTATGTTTATAAAGATGTGATTTACACTGACAGGGCAGGGAGTAGAGTTTATGCGCCTGAATGAAGAAAATGAAGGGTCAGAATACCCAAAAATCCACCTTGAATGGACACAGCTAAAATTTATGTTGACATGTCAACTACTGTCAAAGTGTACGCTTTTCTCAAGTGCACACTGAGGCCTGCTCCCGACCACCATGCCCCTAAGCAGCAACTACTGTATAATATCAATAGAAATAATAATAATAATAATAACAACAACAGACAACATTTTCTATCTTGTCTACCTCTTGGAAAATTTGACTGATGCATCAATTTTTTTCTAATGCTTTCAGATGGAATGTTAAAGATTGCATGAGATGTTTAAGTATGAGTAAAATGAGTAACATGTCTCTTACCTTGATCATCTGAGACTGATCAAAGTCCATGAAATATGAATCTGATCTTAAGATGACCATGTACTGATAATGACCAGGCTTACAAGGAGCAGAAAATTTAAGTTGGACCTGAAAGAAAAGGATGTTAATTTGATTACACTCTTTAGCAAACTTAACATTTGTGCTCGTGTAAAAACTGATAAGATAAAGACATGAAAATATCCCCACAGTAACTGCTGTTGTACCAATACTCCATGTCCAACTCTGGGAGTACTGAACTATAAATGAAAACAAAAATAATAATTTAATAAAAGTATTCCCTTTACTAAACTAGCTGTACAGCATTCCAGTCTTCTTGTGATTTCACAGATATTTTCAAAAAAAAAAAAGAGACAAAAATTTGGAAAGCCTATTATTAAAACACAACAGTAAATAGATTAACATGATCGCATGCGAACATTCAATATACAGTAGTTTCCGCGAGAGTGCCCTCCGGCTGTATGCCCGTTTCGCCTAAGTGCCCGCTATTTTGACGAAACCGAATTTTTACTATCAAAATCGTCACTCTGAGTGCCCGCCTTCGAAGCCAGCTGCTGCCTTAGTGCCCGGTATGTTGGCATGTTGTCAATGAAAAAGCAACAAAATATCAACTTTCTACAGATAAAGTAGCCACGAACACTTGCCAAGAGCTCGATATGGTGTCAAAAGGCGTCCCTCCCGCTCAATTGAGTAGTTTCCCTACCCCTTAGAGTCTGGAACAGGTAACAAATGAATGCCCCCCGCCTTGCTGGTCCACTGTCCAGCCAATCAAATTCATTAATGCGACGACAAAGGTGTGGCCTAGATTTGGACGTCGATGTAGAGACATGCTCAGCAGTTGTTCAATGACGCAAGACGGCCCATGCCTTGTCCAAGTTGGTTGGTTAAAAAGAATGACAGTCTACAGATTTATGCAACACAATGCACTCGAGTCCTCCCCCGTCGCGACAAAATGATCACTGACTGGCCTTGAACTGGGGTGTCTTTGAATTTTTTTAAATAGGCGGCATGGCTCTTAAACTAAAAATTAATTTCAAAACTCAACAAGACGATCTTCATTCACACATGACAATCACGTATTAAGATGTGCGAACAAACTTCAAGAGATTTAAAAACTCAAGTTAAAGATATGAAAATCAGACCTCTAGGGATCCACAAGGTCGATATCGCCTTTAAAAAGAATGACCGTCTACAGATTTATGCAACACAATGCACTCGAGTCCTCCCCCGTCGCGACAAAATGATCACTGACTGGCCGTGAACTGGGGTGTCTTTGAATTTTTTGAGATAGGCGGCATGGCTCTTAAACTAAAAATTAATTTCAAAACTCAACAAGACGATCTTCATTCACACATGACAATCACGTATTAAGATGTGCGAACAAACTTCAAGAGATTTAAAAACTCAAGTTAAAGATATGAAAATCAGACCTCTAGGGATCCACAAGGTCGATATCGCCTGAGTGCCCGCTCCACCTAAGTGCCCGGTTTGGCTGCTTCCCGACCACCGGGCACTTAGGCGGAAACTACTGAATTAATATAAAGTTGGCTGAAAGAAGTTTCTTATTTTCAGCCAAAAGATATATACGGTGCAACCTGCTTGTAACCACATGGACGGACCTGCTGATATTATGTCACTACAACGGAAAGTCGATGTAACAGATGAATTCATAAAATAAGGGGGTAAAAAAAATGTAAACCGATGTTTGAATCCTAAAAAGAACTGTTGGAAGTTGGGAGCCGGATAGTGGTTCTAACTTGTTGACTCAAAGAAATCTTTGACAATCAGCAAGCGTTTTCAATGGACAGCTATTACTAACTTAATATTGCTAATTCTGACGGAATGTTGACACAAACAGAATCAACACATTACATGTTGATACATTGGGTATTTCCATGCCTTATTATTGATGATATATAAGGACAAAATAAGGGGACCTTCATGTAACGTCTGGTGGCTCTTCATGCACAGGTGTAATTTTTAGAAGGAAGAAAAAAAAAGATGATGGCGAACACCTGACCTGAAACTATCTTTCAGAAAGATATCCTAATATAACATTCTCATACAGGGATTAATGAGATAAAGTTAACATACTGTCTCCTCTGTTTTCAACGTGCAAACATGCACTGGTGCTGTGATCAGCAGATGGTGCTTTCTGTCAGCCACAAACAACCACCACCCTTCTTGCTTCTCCTGAAAAGAAAAGAAATGCATAAAAAGCACCATGAACAATGCAATGACCAATAACAAAAATAAATAAGTAAAACATTTTAATAATAATAATAATCATCATAATAACAATAATAATAATGATAATAATAACAATAGCAACTACCACAACAATAATAATAATAATAAAAATAATAATAAATAAGAATAAGAATAATAATTATGGACACTTGTTTTTCACACTCAAATTTTTAAAAAATTGTGTGTGTGTTTTGGGCAGTGGTGTCGAAGGGACATAAATAAGAATAACATTGTAAAACAATTACATGAGATGAGGATATAGGGTGAATGATTTCCATTTCAATAGGGCCAGTTCTAAAAACTAATACAGTAGTCTCTGCCTTATATCTTATAATCCTCCCATCAGGTGACTAAGGAAACAGGTTATTAGACAGAGCTGGTTATAAGGCGTTCAAAAAAGGGGGATGTGAACCAACAAAGAACATATATAATTGAATATAAAGTGCATGTGCTTTAATCACTGACCACTTTATGTGGGTTGCCCGGTGATAAACTGAATGATGATTGGCCGCAAAAATCGCTTACCAAGAGTCTACAGTAACAAGACATATGAATGTTCTTTGTCCCTCACACTTTTCAGCGGATTAAGTCATATTTATTTCATCATAGAGCGGTATGGAAATGCTAGGACTACACAGAAGCAGACTTACTAATGAAGTCCACTTCAAGCTACACTGAATGGTGCTCAATGATCATTGGTTCACACCATGCAAGAGATAGCGACTTTAATCCTTTGTTCCCCAAGGCAGGACGGAGCCTGTGCTGTGATGACCATGGTGTGATTTGAAGTTTATTGTGAGACAATTAGTCGGAATGTTATGCAATTATCATATGTACATTATAGACTGGTCCCCTTTTAAGAGGTTTCTGCGTTCAAGAATTCACAGATTCAATGATCAATGTGTGATCTTTTGTTGTTTTGTGGGAAGCCTACTTTTATAGGTATTCACATTGATCAAATGAGTTGTTCCCAAGTTTATCAATGGGATGGCTGCAATGCGTGTGAAATTCTCGATCATCATCTTGGTTCATTATGGGCTAAGTGGAAAAGACTGGGTTTTGAAACTAGGTCTGGTCTGAGAGGCAGGTTATTAGAGTGGTATTTAAAATAGGAAAATGAAATGTTTCATGAAAACAGTACGTTTATTAAGCAGTGGGCTATTAGGAGGTGGGTTTTAAGACGGGGAAAACTGTATAAATATATATAAATAAACAATATATGATGAACAACATCAAATCTTTTTATTATGATTACATAAGTGAAAAAATTACAGCGGCAAAGTTTTTTCTTGCAATATATATGTTCATTAGTCTTCTCCAATTAACCCCTTTACTGGCACTGAATAAAATTGTTCAAAATATTTTCCAACTTTCATGAAAATTACTATTGGTGATAAAGTGTTCATAACTTACCCCTGGAAAAAACGGACTATGAACCAGATGAGACTCCTTCTTCTTGGTATCCAAGGAATTTTCTTTTTTCGATTCCATCTTGTAGCTATCCCAATCATCCTCATCATCATCACTGTCACCATTAGAGTCATCAACAGACTTCTTTGACTTTGATTTTTCTGATGAGGTACTAGTGATTTCATTCCCTGTTTCCTTGTCTTCTTCCTCTGATGCATTATTTTCTTCCTCTGCAGATTGCTCCTCTGTTTGATCAGTATCCTTTTCTGCTTGTTCCGATTTAGTTGCATTTCCAGCTTTAGATGATTCTTGTTCTGATTTCTGAGTAAATACAAACATATAAATGTAATGTTATAACAGTTTAAACATATTAAATAGATTAAATCTGTGACTAAATATCTATACAAAATATTTATTATGAACCTCAAATAACATTGAAAATACCTATCAATCTGTATACAACTCAAAAACTGGGAAAGTCTTTTCGGCTTTAATCTTTTAAAACAAAAAAGAAAAGTTTACATAATACCCTTAATATGCAATGGAAATGTGTTTACATTAGCACAAAATTTCTTTTTTAATAAAGTTATATAACCAAATATGCAGTAATAAATAACATAAAGTAATGACATAATTTTAACATTTAATTATACAAGTCAATTACGTCATAAGAGTACAATCATCCTTCTCCTCCTGATTATAAAATTGGACCCATCTACACATTTAAATGTGTGGAAATAAGCCTTTCCCAACGACTGAAATTTTATGAAGGGAAAAAAAATCACAACAGATGGCACATGAACCCAAAAGAAAAACCCCAAAAACAACACCCTCACAAAGAAAAAATCAACAAACCCTAAAAACAAAGCAAAAAACCAACAAACAAGTGACGACTAGATGCATTTTTTTTTTTTTTTTTTTTTTTTTTTTTTTTTTTTTTTTTTTTCTAAAACGGAAGGTTTCCAATTATTGCTCATTTTGACATATATACTTTTACTTTTACAAACCCCATGTCCATTAAAATTCAAGCATTGACAGAAATCACACTAAAACACACTCACAGCATTAGCTTGGTCTGCCTTGGCCTGTGCTGCCGCTTTCCACTGGTAGGCTTGTTTGACTTTCTTCTTCACTTTAGGTCCCTTCTTCTTGCCTTTCTTATTCTTTTCCCATGCTTTGTTTTTACACTCTGCCTGTGTGTTCTGATGAATTGAACAGAAATTATTTTACTACTGACATAAAATAAAACAAATAAATCTGTAAATGACAGAGAAAAAACCAGAATGATCAAATTTCTCTAACCGACCTCATCTCTTATTAGAAATCATACATGCCCCTTCTCTTCTATCAAGAATACTTCGAATTCATCCATTATTGTTGCAAACATACACACAAACTCTCTCTCTCTCCTTCCCTCTCTTTACACAAACATACACCTCCATCACATCGAATATTGGCAACAGATCTCTTCATGCCATCAAGATATTGACTGCGCTCTGATTCAAGCATGTAGTTGTAAACATGCTAGTAGATATCTCATGATGAAACATGTCAAGGTAAGTAGTGTAGTCCTCCCTTCTCCCACTCCATAACATTTTACATCCCAAGTGTGCATCACAGAAAGATAGCCATCTCCCTTCATAGAATCATCAACTAACACTGAGCAAAGAAACATACGCAGTAGCTGACAATCAATACTCTAGGGTTATCACCATTGAATGGTATTATAATTGTTATGCTACTCTTATGTAGACATTCTCTTAACTCACCATAATCTGTCTGGTCCTGTCAATGTTGAAAATGTTGATGTTAACATAAATCTGTCACAATTTCACAGTAAATATTAGATGCTGACATTTGTTACCTGTTTCTCATCCTCATCTTCCTGCTCCTGATCTTTTTCTTCCTGCTCTGCATCTTTCTCTGCATCACCTCTATCAAATGCATCATCAATTGTGTGCTCCATAACAATTTGTTTGTCAAACAAGGAACCCATGTCTTGCCGTGTTAGTTCAACAGTCACTGTTACAATTGAGCCTACAGTTATGGTTCTATCCTCCTCATCCAAGACTGTAATGAAATTAATTTGATATGAGATGTACTATGGCAATATAATATAACACACACACACAAAGTTTACAAAATTTTGTACATTTTACTTTTGGCAATAAAAGTAACAAGAAAAAAGGCTGTTAGATTTATATTCTGAACTTGAAATCCGCAATAAAGAAAAACAAAATACCTCTCTCCCTTAAAAAAAAACACAAAAAAACAAAAAAGCCCACAAAAAAACAAAACAAAAAAGCCCAAAAAACCATGGACAAAAAGTTACTATGCCAAAACAAGGCTACATTATTCTGACTATATATGAAGGAACATATTTACCACGAAAAATACCACAATTATATCTACCTTCTGTTCTCACATTCATTTCTACATGAGGCATCTGAGAGCAGACTGTGAGAACATCCATATATTCTGGATCAGACAAGCCTCTGAGCATAAGTCTACGGTCCTCTTCTGTCATGTTTATCAAATCACGTATACGTCTTATGTCACGCTGAAATAATAAGATTTTGTTAGCCAAATTTTAGTCTAATAAATATTGTTAGACTCAAAACTTTTTAAGAGTAATTTTTTAGGGTAGGGGTTATTTCATCGAACAGTTCAAGGCACGGTAATTCACTTTTAATAGAACTAAGTCTTTACTGAAAACTTTCAAACATCACTGTCGTAAAAGAAGACAAAGTCTGATAACTATTTATATTGTCTGAAAACAAGGAGTTAGAGATCCTGGGTTCTCTTTTATCTTTAAACAATTGAGGGTGGTGCCTTCCCTTGCATAGCTACAAAAAGAATAAGTAACCACTAAAAGAAATGCTACTTTCATCAACTTCATAAAATCAAACTGGTCACAGACCTCCCTGGTTAAGAATTCAATATTCTGTAATTAGTTCATAATTTTTCTGTAATCCTGAAGAAAAATTCATAACAAGAATGTGATCTAATATTTCAACAGGAAACTTTAAGTTGAAATATATCTATACATTCATTACAATCTGAGCTTCTAAACTTGCAGTGCGGAACGTGAGTCAGAGTGTGAATGAAACAGTGTGGTCAACGGCACGGTTATCAATCAAACAAAGGACTATTTGTCATCAATGAAGAGACATATTTTATTTGAGAATCAATATTTTCAGTATAATATACATCTCGATCTAAACATGTTTCTCCACCACTTAAGTTTAAAAAAAGCCCGAAAATAGAGAAAAATGAAATTGTATCCCAAAATCGAATGAAAGTGTTATCCAACAGATGAATACAAAGAAATGCAGAAGATTAAACATACAAGCACACAGGCTATTAAATATAGAGTCAATTAAACAGTGAAGGAGCGAATGAATGGTATTGATGAGAACCGAAACAGTGACAAACTTTTGCGCTAAAGAGTAGCGACCAATCAGAAATGGGAAATCTAGCACCAGGCCGAGTGAAAATCCTTTTGGCCCAGCTATGTGAATGAACAATGAATGGGAACTCAGGCTAGTCATGGGCTTATTGCTCTACCCATATGCACTAACAAATGAAAACCAATGGGAGGGCGTTATCCTTCAGCCTCTAATTCATTAAAAAATTATTGATTTTTCTCATAATAGTTTGTTTTCCAACAAAAATTTGTAATCTACCAACATTTGCCCGTAAATCTGTAATCATCCAACGATTTTCATAACCTCATAATCAAATCCAGTTTTTTCCATGATGATTACAGACATTCCATAACATTAGAAAGGTCTGTGTTCAGGAAGACACGGTTTACAGAAGGTCATGGCACCATTGTACTGTATTTGATGGTCCCATAAAAGAATTTGGTTATTAAACAGAGACAACTATAGCAGTTGGAGCAAGCAAAAAAATAGCAAAAATAATTTCTAATCCAAAAGCTAGACATTAGTAATAGTCAAAATCAAATAAAAATCAAAACTTATGTGGAAAATTTGCAGAGAAATTAAACAAACCTTGCGAGTGGTAAAATGTCGTAGCATGTCTGGGGCAATGTGTGGCAACTGCTGCAAGGGACTAGACTTTTCTTCAACTGCTTGTACCACCATCTGGCTCATTTTCATTATGTTTTCTATTGTCTCTAGACGTGGTGGCTGACTCACTGAAATAAATATTCATATAAATTGTTAAACATGTCAACGATTAATCTGAAAAAATTACAAATGTGTATTAAGACTGTTCTCTTGCAATTTCACTATATGCTCGAAGAAAGTTTGATATTGTTTTAAACTATAAGAGACTTATAAGAGAAAAATTGTGTCACCGTTAAAAGTAAACAAAAGAGACAACGGAGTCAGACAACCATATTTGTAGAGTAGACGTTTTGGTTAATATGTTCATTGTAACATTGAGAGAGGCAAGAAGACAGTGAAAGGAATACTCTAGCTATTGTAAGACTACAATAAGAGACAAAGACAAACCTCTCCCAGACATAGCCATGGCAACCAGTCCTGCGCAAATATTCACCATTTCATTGATAAGATAAGGACACTTCTTTAACAGGTATCTCTGATCTGTAAATTCAAGTATGGGAACATATTGCATCAGCACTTTCTGTTGAAAGCCTTAATAAAATTAAGCAGCATGAATGGAATCCCCATTCCCCATCAATAGTGACATAAGGATGATAATATACATCTAAGAAAAAGGCTGACTCTTTCAATAAGATACTAAAAAGACATTAATTTCAGTCAAATACAGTTCACACCATTTTTAAAATGGTTTATGGTTTGTGTTGCAATTAATACATGTACAAAATAATTTTCATCTGACTTTAATATTATATTTACTTACCATTTTGATGACTTGTTAATTGTGCTAGATGTGGATGTAAATGCTATTATTTGTTTTTAATAAAGCCTTGATTCTCATTTAAATGATCCTTCTTGATTTCCCACTCAGTGTTTTTGTTAATTATGGTATTTAGTGGCTATCTACTTTTTCCATATCCTATACCGCCATTGTGAAGCACATTGAGGTGAGTAAGAAAGGTGCTTTATAAATATAACTATTAGAGGTAAAAGCACATGGAGTTTAACAAAAAATTTTTTTAAATGTTGAGTCTAATTCGTATTCAATTTCATTGAAAAACAAAAACCATGAATTTATTTAACTATCGAAATCAGACCCACTGGCCCCCTTAGTTCTCTTTTTCTGGGGAGCACATTCTTTGGTCAATAAGCCGACCATAAAATGATGAACAGCTGCTGGTAGTAGCTGATATATCAACATAATTAAATCTCCTAATAAATCTTTAACCTAGACACTATGAAGTCCTAATGACTATAATGATATAAATAAAATATACATTTAGGCCTAGAGAGGTGTAAACATTCCGATTGTAGTGTTTACAATGCCCAGAGAACAACATTTTTAGTTGCTTGAAAGTTTGGTTATGTGTCACTATTGCTATTGCTGAGCTGGATTCTTCATTCACCAAATATGTCTTTATCGGAAATCAATTCTACCTAAGCCAGAAATCTCTTGCAAGGAAAAATGATAGAAACAGTAATTCTAGTGATACTTCAAGATCAAGATCACACTCTGAAGATGACTGGTCTAAATCTAGATCTAGTTAGGCCTCTTTTAAAGCAATTCATTGTATTAGTATAGTATAGTATAGTTTATCCAGCGTAGAATTAGGCATTCTGTGCCTTTGCTGATCTTGGATTTCAGTTCATCAAAAAATAAAAGTCCATAAAGGCCCTAACAGGTCTTTTGACCTGTATCTAATCATATCTTAAAACTTTTGTTAAATTAAAAGCTACTGATCTTTTGATCAGATCTTGGTGGGAGGCTCAACTATGCTAAACATGAAATCTGACAGGTGGCTATCTAAGCTATTTTTGAAGGCATTGATATTAGGAGCATCAGTCACCGATTTAGGAAGGTTGTTCCAGCGGTCGATTACACGTTGGTTGAAGAAGTGTTGTCTGAGAGATGTGTTACATCTTGGCTTATGTAATTTATATTTGTGACCTCTGGTACCACTATTTGCAAATACAAAGAGTTTATTTTCGACTTGATACAGCTTGTGCGTGAACTTAAATGTTTCAATCATATCACCCCGAACCCGTCGGTATGTCATGCTTGGTATTCCGATAATTTTCAGCCTGTCTTCGTATTGCTTATCTTTCAGCCCGGGAATTACCTTTGTTGCTCTGCGAAGCACACCTTCGATAAGTTTCTTATCTTTCTCAAGTTGTGGTGACCATACTGAATTACTGAACTCGAGAAGAGGTCTGACTAATGCTGTAAATAATATTTTCATAGCATCAGCATCTAAGTAAGTAAATGATCTTCTAATGAGTCCAAGGATTCTGTTTGCTTTATTTACTTGTGTCTCTACATGTCTTGAGAATTTTAAATCAGTATCAACTTGTACTCCCAGATC
>JBCJKE010464128.1:0-11397 GCA_039654525.1 Melibe bucephala | reverse complement strand
GCTAGGGCCATGCTTTGTGGTGGCTCTGTACTCAGCTAGGGCCATGCTTTGTGGTGGCTCTGTACTCAGCTAGGGCCATGCTTTGTGGTGGCTCTGTACTCAGCTAGGGCCGTGCTTTGTGATTTGTTCTCAGCAAGGGCCATGTCTTTTGTTGGCTCTGTACACAGCTAGGACCATACCTTTTGTTGGCTCTGTACACAGCTAGGACCATACCTTTTGTTGGCTCTGCACCAGCTAGGACGACGCCTTTTTTGGCTCTGTATTCAGCTAGGACGACGCCTTTTTTGACTCTATACTCAGCTAGGACGACGCCTTTTGTTAGCTCTGTACTCAGCTAGGGCCAGGCCTTTTGTTAGCTCTGTACTCAGCTAGGGCCACTTTTTGTGGTGGCTCTGTACTCAACTAAGGCCACGCCTTTTGTTAGCTCTTTACTCAGCTAGGGCCACACTTTGTGGAGTTCCTGTTTTCAGCTAGGGCCACATTTTGTGGTGGCTCTGCACTCAGCTAGGGCTACATTTTGTGGTGGCTCTATTCAGCTAGGGCTCTGCTTTATGATGTCTCTGTACTCAGCTAGGGCCACACTTTGTGGTGGCTCTGTACTCAGCTAGGGCCACATTTTGTGGTGGCTCTGTACCTTTTGACCTGACCCATGGATTGAGATTCATGGTAACAATGATCTGTCCCATAAAAATGTTGGAGAAAATGTATGCACGAACATTCCTGAGTTATTGTAGATGGTTGATTTTGGCCTTCGTCACTTGTTGCATTGCTTATCATAGAAGAAAAAAGTTGAAATTTAACAAACTTACCGATTGTTGCTGATATTTTTGTTTTCAATTAAGCAGTTTTACCTGTATATAACATGTTTCCTTTTGTCTGTTGCCCAGCACTTGTCTGTCATCTGGTTGTTTCCCTCTTGGTAAGTGGAGCAAGATCACACAGAAGAGTGAAGAGGCTAATTGTCAATCAGCCCACCCCTCCCCTATTCCCAGCAATATCCCTTTTCACATTGTTCACCACCTGCATAAAATATAAGGAAGAAAAAAAAACCCAGAACAAGACCTCTCACACTCTCCACTTGTGCATTGCCATGGCATTTGCTCTTTCTCTTCTCCTTCTTCATCACCGTCATGATAGTCTTTCTTTTCATTTTTTTTTTCTCCTTTGCTTTTGACTGTCCACTCTCATCTTGTTAATAGTTAATATCTTACTCCCAAAATGATATGTTGGAATGATTTCACTCGTCATACTCTATTAGAATTGATGAGCAAATAATCACTTCTTTCAATGATTTCATCTATTGTCTGCTCATTCACATTGTGTTGAATTTTTTCAGATGAATATGGTAGATTGACTCATGACGATGGCATTAAATACTTTCCTGTCTGATATATATGTCTAACAGAGTTTACACAGAGAACAGTTAAATAAATGATACAAGGAAAAATACTTTTTCAATTTCTTGTCATTTTTTTTCTTTCCTCCTTCACTATGTATTTTATTAGTTGATGACAGGAAGAGCGATTGGGTTCATGTATCACCAAATTTTAATGCAGAGCAGAAAAACAAAGAAAGAAAATCTTCGAATATTCCCTATATTTAGTTGAAAACTGAAACTTCATTTCAGAGGGTAGTCCAAACTGATTTAAAAAAAAAAAATGCATCCATAATCAAGCAGAAACACCTTGTAGATTAAAAAAAAAAATTTTAAATTATTTTTTGTTTTTGTTTTTGTGAGAGCTTTTAAATCAGTTATGTTAAGTGGCCCAACATGTTAACAGGTCTGGGGCCTTTTGAGTCTCACCTATAAGGAAGGATTTGGTCCATTCCACTAATCAGTCTTGTATTCCATGTTTTTTTGTTTTTTTAATAGGACATGGTGATCTGTTTTTTTGAAAGCCTTTGAGACTCTTAGGGCAACACCTAGTATTCTTTCCTATTTAAACAGTTATTGAAATCAATCATTTATTGTCATTAATTGAGCTTCATGGCTTGTTTTGATTTTTTTTGTTGGTTTGTTGGTTTTTTGTTGTTTTTTTTTTTCCTCAATTCATGTTGCGATGTTTTTAGTTATCTATATTTTTTTCTTTAAAGATCCATTTTGTTGTTATGAATGATGTACTGTGATAAGGTACACGTATAACACTTCATCAGCCTCTTTATGAAACAATAATTGACTAAGATTATATTTGCCCCTCCTTACTGTCTCTCTTGAAAACGTACGCAAATATTGTAATGGGGTTCATATGTTTCACAATGATTTCATGTCATTAAGCTAAAAAGGTGATTAAAAAAATTTGATTAAATACAGTTATATTATGCATTATATGCGTTTGCGTACACAATTTTTAGAAGGAAGAAAAGGTATCACTATTGAGTCTCGTTATCTCTCATTTTCCCCTGCCAGCTACTTTGACTGTAAACCTATGCATGGCCTCTTTGCGCCTGTCCACAAAATATCACGGGCAGGGTCTGCCGCATCCACTCCTTCCCCTCACTCCCGTCCCCTCATGTCCACCAGTCTACGCTTGTCACGTGAACGCAGTGGCAGCCAAGAAAGTGTGTCATCCATCTCTTCTACCGCGTCCAGTGTGTCGAGATCGCGGGTAAGATTGGGAGTCACCTCTCTGGCCAATCAGGTACATGCAGCATTGTCGATTACCTTCCCCCGCTCGCTCTCATCCTCTCCTCCCTCCCTCCCTCCCTCCACCCTCTTTTCCTGCCTCCTTCCTCCTTTCTCTCTTTGAAAAACAGAACAAAATATGGAGCCTCCAGAACTTCCCTTTAAATTAAAAAAAAACATTTCCCTTGCTTAGAAAAGAGAAGAAAAAAAGAAGCTAAAAGCAAGGCAAAGTCGTTAAATAACAGAGTAATCCCCTCCCTCTCCCCTCCCAACCTCCCAAAGAGCCCCAATGAATAACATAAAGCTCAGACAAAATTAAATTAAAAAAAAAAAAAAAAAAGAAAGGAGAAAAATAACCCCCAAATAGAAAGCAAACAAACCAAACCTCCACAAAAGCCAATGAATCATGCTTCAGTTTGAGAGAAGGTTTTGGTCTAACTCAGTCAAAAACCAACACATCATGCTTCAGTTTGAGAGAAGGTTTTGGTCTAACTCAGTCAAAAACCAACACATCATGCTTTTTGATAGAAGGTTTTGGTCTAACTCAGTCAAAAACCAACACATCATGCTTTTTGATAGAAGGTTTTGGTCTAACTCAGTCAAAAGCCAACACATCATGCTTTTTGATAGAAGGTTTTGGTCGAACTCAGTCAAAAGCCAACACATCATGCTTTTTGATAGAAGGTTTTGGTCTAACTCAGTCAAAACCAACACATCATGCTTTTTGATAGAAGGTTTTGGTCTAACTCAGTCAAAAGCCAACACATCATGCTTTTTGACAGAAGGTTTTGGTCGAACTCAGTCAAAAGCCAACACATCATGCTTTTTGACAGAAGGTTTTGGTCTAACTCAGTCAAAAGCCAACACATCATGCTTTTTGACAGAAGGTTTTGGTCTGATTGAGTCAAAGCCAATAAGTATGATAGAAGGACTTTGTCCAACGCAAGTCAAAAGCCAACACATCATGTTTTCGTTTTACAGAAGGACTTTGTTTAACACAAGTCAATGGATAACAAATCATGCTTTAGTTTGATGGCAGACTAAATGTGATGGAGATGTAGACAGACAGATTAAATTCTCATTTGATCTCTACTATCAATAGCTTTGTAAGGAGGGCTTTGCAACTGGCCAGAATTGTTTGAAGAATTTTCAACAGGCCTGTCTGTCTCAATGCATTTGGCCAGAGATGTTTTAGGAATTTCCCACAGGTCTGTCTGTCAGTCTCGGTGTAGGTGCCTCTTTAAATGTCAGTCTTAGACTAAGGCAGAAGCAGATGTATAGATAGGAAGGCTTTTCCCCCTGTGTTGGCATGGGATAGAAAACATAAATATATGTAAATGCTCTATGAACAATTTAATATTTGATCTTGTACTTTCCCAAGAAAGAAAAAAGAAGACCGAAATATGGCTTTAATAAAAATGAATCATATTTTTATACCTTATGTGCACATTGGCTTTTACACAAATAAAAAGAAAGTTGATTAAATAGGTAGAAACTATTGTGATAAATGATTTTGATTTTAATTTCACATTTTAACAATTTGAGCAATGACGATCAGGAGGAAAGTTTGCATGATTTGTCTCAGTCTCGCTTGGATTATTCTGAGACTGGTGTTTCTTCTATTCTCTTCCATCTCAAGTCTTGTCCGCTCTTAAAGTTCCAATGTCCTAATTGTGTTGCTTTCTTTTTACTTAACTATTAGATTAGAGCTTGATTTTGTGGAAATGTTGCATATCTCATGCTTGATTCCTTACTTTGTGAAATGTTTGTTTTTTAATGGTCATGGAGTGTTTTTATTGATTTCATTCTTTCGTCATGGATTCCAGAGCTCTGTAATTCGGTTAAAAGGTAAAAAAAAAAAGAAATGTTAAAAGTAATATCATTTCCAGAAATTGGCTTGAGAAATGTCAAGTGCAAAGTTGGTTCTACATGCGTAAGTAAAGTAGAATGGATGGTGAAGTTACCAATGGTTCTCAGGCAATGGTCTTCAAAACAGACTTATCATTATGAAGACGAAGCTGGAAATCATGGGTGTATTATTCACAATGTTTGCCGACTACAACAGGATGAAATAAAGTGAAAAGAAGACGAAAGTGCCAATACTCTTCCATCACTCAAAGCTATTCAAAAAATCAAACTAGAAAAGAATAAAAACATCCTAAAGTTGAAAACCACCACTGAGGAATGAAGTATGATCAACTTGAGATATTGTTGCCTAATATGTCATTAATCTTCCTTTAAACCCTGTAGTGTTTATTATTTAAATTCTGTGCCTCCGTTGTTGCTTATTTTCCTGTAGCTATGTTGTATATTAATTTTTGTTGCCTTTTTCATCCCTACATCTATGTCACCTTTTGCCTTATTGTCTATTTTCAATATTTTTTCCTAGCTGTCTCCTCGAACTCGTTTTAGTTCAACCCCAACTGCATTACAAGTAAAATATTTCTTGTGGTTTTTGAAATTTTCATACATTATTTTGGCATGTGCTGCAAGTTGACTTTTGTTGCTTGGATTTTGTCGGGAATGTGTCATCGATGTCAAATAATGGGAGGGTACGGGTACCCACGGTTTCTTTGTCTACATTATTCACGCCTGTCACAATTTTCATGCCTGTCATAGCTGACAGTTTTATCTGGGTTATATATTGTTAAACTGACTTGTCTTGCTAAAATGTAAATTTGATTAAGCAGACAAACATGTGATTGGACCTGATTTCCATCCTTTGAAGACTTTTGAAGGTGGTAGAGAATTTATGTTTTAAGGATGGATGAAGCCATAACAGTAAAATAATTATGTTGGCATTATTGACTATGCCTCTGTAAAGGGGATGACTTACAGCACTCTGTATGACACAGTATCACACCTCTGTCCAAGATAGGGCTTACAGTACTTTGTATGACACAATATCATAACTCCGTTTAAGGTAGGGCTCCTGTTACTTTGTAGTACACACGGCACTCTGAATGTCACCGTATAATACTTCTGAGTAAAAGCCCTTTGACCGCTTGTCCTCACTTTACCAATTTGTTTTTTTATTTGACTTTTGAGTCTTGTCAACTAGCCACTCTCTGGGTCAAGGGGACACACACACACACTTGCTGCATGTACTTTGGTTTGCTGACATTTTATTTGGTTGTGTGTGTGTGAGTGTGTGTGTGTATGTTTGTGTGTATGCCTTCTGTTTTGAAGCCTTCTGCTGCCATCTGCCTTGGTAGACCTTCTGTTGTCCATCTGGCTGGCCAAAAGAAACACTAATGGTCACATGCATGCACTGTCCACCCCGATTTTCTGGACGGCAAGTTGAAATAGTTTGAACACGCCACCACTGGTGTGAGCACGGACATTAAAAAATATTTCTACACACACACACACACACACACACACACACACACACATGCATATGCCTACATATTAATTTATGTTGTTTTCAGTGAACTCATTTCACTCTGAAGAATTTTTAGGAAGTTTAACTTCATATTTTAATTCCTATTTATAGGATACAATATGCTGTATTATTCATTGCAGCAGTTAGAAGGATTTGTTTTTCCTGAGGGAGCTGATAAGAATCATGCTAAATTCATAAAACAGCTTTGGACAGTGGCCCGCTGTGATTGCCTGTGAACCATGCCTAGAGGTGTGCTATGGGCAGTGCCTTGGCCGGACAACTAAATTTGAGTCTTGACCAGGGCAGATCAATGTGTCGTCAAAGGTCACATTTTTGCTGTATTTATGCATTTTAATTAATGGATATATATATGTTTTAATTTGTTTCTCTTTTGTAGATCATTTTAGTCACCTATTTGGTGGTTGTATCAGTATTACTGGTGTTTGATGGTTGCACCTGAGCAAGATGGGGTATGGATGTAATATATGAAACAAGGGAGGATAAAGGCTGTTGAAGTTCTTAGAGAACTGTTTTTATTAATATATTATGTCTTATTCAGTCTTACCATGAAGATTTTATTTTCATAAGTTAAACAATTTTTTTTTCAAAGGTACTGTAACTAACATTTGTTTTTCTCTTTTTTCCATACTTATTTATCTTGTGTAATTTTGCCATCAATTTGTTTTTCTCGCTTCACATGTATTTGCAACAAGTTTGTTTGTTGGTTGTTTTTTTCCTAGATTTATTATCATATCAGTCTACATCATGTCATCTTCATGACTTTGACATGGTCGCTGTCTTTTTTTATTTTTTATTTTTTTTTTCAAATAAAGAAAAACTAAACAAACAAAAAAAACCAAAACAGCATGCACAAAAAGTAAAAAAAAATAAATTTTTAATAAACAATTAACAGAAAACAACCTCACCTCCCGAAACACACGCAGAAGAAAAAACTCAACCCAAATTAGTCATCATGGTGATATTTATCTCTAATCCCATTTATTCTTGCACCAGTTATAGTTATGTACTTGTCGATTGACAAATGACTTATTTTAGTGTTCCATTTACTTTTCAAAACCACCAACTCTAACTCTACCTTAATACCTACTCAGCACTAACACACTTCATGGTGCAGTGTGCTGTTGGAAAACATGATGCATTCTTTATAAAACCTTTGACCCTCCTCAATCAAGTCTTTGACCCTCCTCAATCAAATCTTTGACCCTCCTCAATAAAATCACTCATAGAATCTGTAATCCTTCATACTTCCTCTATAAAAAATGTTTACCATCATTCCTATCTAGAAACACTAACCGTCATTATGAACTGTGTAGCCGTTAATCATGTGTAGTTAACGCAATCATCTCAAAAAGAAGTGCATGGCACTCAATGGCTTCTTAGTCTTTTTTTACAGTGTATTAGGAAGTAGTTTTGAGAGAAATAGATAAAAAAGAAGAAGAATGAGCAGGATAGGGTGAAGACGTATAGAAGACATAAAGGAAAAAGTTGCCCACGTTTTCAAATTATTTCAATGGTGCCCATACCATGTGGTGGTCTGCTACCACAATTTTTCAACTTATTTCAATGGTCTCATAACCTCTCTGTTTTCCAGTAAGTGAACCATCCGCATTACATTCATCTCATAGGAATCTAATTTGAGGTGTTCTTAAAATTTACCCTTTTTGTCTAAGATAGGTGATAAAGAATAGATAAGGTAGTTAATATTGAATAGACATGATAGATAATTAAGAAAAGTTAAGGTATTGTATGTCAACCACGGCACACACTCATGCATAACATCTTTGTTCAAAACAGAGTATCAATATTTAACATCAGTATGATTGAAACAAAAAAGATAAATTTTGATTTAAAACAACTTAGTCATAGTTCTATCAAGGAAATGGGCAAAGGTTTTGTTTTGTTTTCTGGTTGTTGTTTTTTGGGGGTTTTTTTCCGTAACATTGAAGTTGAAAGTAGCAGAATCTATAGGGATGTGGACTTGACTTGGCCATGTTCTTGATCAGGTAGAGTGTTGCTTGATATAAATAGCACGCATTTCTGTCATATGTATTGCATGGCCTGTATAAATCAGTCATTTCTCAGTGTATACCCTTGCCTAAATTTCTTGGTGTTTTGTGTTCACCTTCTTTTCATATTCATGCATCTGTCATGATTATCCACCTGGCTGTCCGAGAAATTTCCGGTAATGCTGGCATAGGCTCTCTGTGCCCATATTTGGCATGGCAAAGTTTATACATGCATGTATGCATGTATTCCCCCTCCTCCCCTCCCCCAACATGGTTGTTCTTTTATTTTTTATTTTTAAAAAAATTCTTTTATATATCACGATCTGAGAGATTAATGAAAAGCAATGACAAGGAAGATATACCTTTTGTGTAGATTAGTATTTAAGCATTTGAGCAAAAAGACAATTCCCTCTTCAATGACAATGTATTTACAACTGGGTTTCCAGTGTTTACTTTCATTTTACTCTTCTGTGAAGGGACGAACCCTTTCTTTACAGATTGATATGGCCATTCAGCTTAAGTGACGAAATGAGTATAATGTTCATTGTCTTATCTGACCCGTGTAAGCATAGTTCTAGATCTAGAAACTAGACCTAAGTCTTAGTCCAAGTGCATCTGATTTACAGGCTAAGAAGTATTACTATTAAGTTTACTTCAAGTCTGAAATATGAGTATTCATATGAGCACTGGGGCATTTATCCAATATTAGCTAATTTCAATACAAAATTGATAATATATATATATAAATTCCGCTATTAAATTTGTCTTTTGGTTTTTAACTGTATCTGAGTGTCTGCCCCTAGAGAGCGCCGCGAAGAGAGGCAATTAGTGTAGAGCTTTGACTAAGGGTTAAATCACAATGTCCTCAGCAGGACTCAAACCCACAACCTTTAGGCTTCTAATCCAAAGCGCGAATATCGAGCCAATGTGTTGATTATCCTTTTGAAAAGGTCATGAAGTATTATATTCTTTGCCACTTTGATGTGTGTGTATTGAAAAAAAATATGTATCTTTGTGATCTCTTATTAGAACTTGATAAGTAATTAAATACTTTGATATCCTAGGCCTTTGCTAATTTTTTTTTTTTTTTTTTTTTAATGCAATGACAATGTAGAAAAATTATGTGCGTTCAAACTTCATAGTGTTTTTACTTTCTTTTTTTTTTTTCCTTTCTTTCTTTCTTGTGTTGTTTTTTGTTTTTTTTTTAAATCCTCCCCATATATATAAATATATATATATAGACTAGTACTATTATTTTAATATTAGATTTTGGTCATCTACTACTTTTGTGATTACCAATGGCCACTTAATCACTTAATCTACCAATTTGTTTATAGAGTTTGCATCTCCAGGCCATAGCTTTTATACAGTGGAAATAAGAAAACAACTAATTGAAGCATTTGACACAAATCTTTCACATTACTTTGAGAAATGGTTGTCATCATCTTGTAAATGTAGATTTAATATCAGTCTAAATAGTCATTGTCTAATCAGAGCATCAATCATAAGTCTAAGTTGATCAGAGTCAGAAATGTATTTAGTCTCCCGATGTAGAATGAGTATCACTTATAAGTTTAAGTGGTCGTTTAATGTCGATTGTGTATGTAGATTATCAGCCTTTATCTGTAGTCTGAAATATGCCTGCATAGAAACTAGTTTGTGCTTATTGATTCAAATTCATCATGACTATAAGATGAAGGTGAGTGGATAATTAATTTTTCTCTGAATTTTCTATTGAAAGACAACAAATATGTTAAGCCCCCCCCAGCGAACAAAAAACCCCTCCAAAACAACTGCTATGGCTGTTTTTCCACTGATCTTTGTGGGAATTCATTTTTTTCTTGCTTCATCCCCTTTGTGATTTGACTAACCTTGGGTTAGGTTGCGGGGCTTTAGACAGGTGGGTGGGATGTAGGCTTTGGGTAGTGGTTGAAGACGGAGGAGGATAATCCAAGTGCTGCCATGTTCTAACCCCATTCCTGTCCATGTCACTCCACGCACTGTCCAGGCCTCCAAAACCGGCCAGCGGCCAAGCACCCTTAACCTGTCTGCTACCACTGCTGCTCTACAGGTGAGTGTCTGTCCTCTCGTCTGTCTGTCGATCTGACTCTGTCTGATAACAACAGAAATGATGATGATGATAACAATAATAACAACAATAACAATAATGATATTCATGATAATAATCATAATTATTACATCTGCCATTTGTATGTATATTTATATACTATCACTATTACAGAAAGTCCATGTATCCTATCAATACATAATATGAAGGAAAAATAAAGGGAGACCAACCAGAAAGACAAGAATATAAAGCCATAGAACAAGGTCAATTGTAAACTGATGTTTGGCCTTAAAAGGGGCAGTTTTTAGAGGTTGCTAACTGGTTTTGGGTTCCAGCTTGCTGAATTGAAGAAATCTCTTATTGTTGTCAAGCAAGAGTTGTTTTTTTTTAACTTAATATTGCCAACTCCGATCAAGTCCATATAAGCAGGATAGTCAAATTTCGTGGCAATTTATCAGATATTTACTTACTGATGAGTTATAAGAAAATAAAATGGGGCTTTAATGAGACTTTGGCATAAGTGGGATGTTTATATATGTATATGTGTGCACACATACAGTGATGGCCACTTTAATCTTTCTAATTGTGTGTTTAACTCAAACATAACAAATATAAACTTCGTAATATCGCCGCCTGGGAATAATGCAGTCGTAAGCAAAAAATAAAAAAAATAAAAAAAAATAAAGAAGTAAAAATAAGGGACCTTAACCACTGGAAACGGCAGGAGGTGGATATGGTGGTGCTAGGACCTTATTTCTAGATAAAAATCTGATCAATTAAATTTTCTACTAAGGCCCAAAGATGTCTTTCAATGTTACTGAAAGTGAAAGGATGGCAACATCTACAAATGGCTGTGTCAAACAGTTTTTCCTTTCTTTAAAACTGGGTTTTTCAACTTACGATGGTATTATTTGCCAACGGCATTATCTTATCAGTATTAGTGGGATGGTAATAATAAAAAATATATGCAGTCTCTGTCACTACTTTCTCCCATTTCTCCTCCTCCTCTCTCTCTCTGTCCATTTATCTCTGCCTGTCTGTTAATTTGTCTGTCTGTCTCTGTCCGTCTGTTTAATTGTGTATCGATCTCTTCCTCCCTCTGTCTGTTCCCATCATCTGTCTCTGTCTGTCTGTCTGTCTCTCTCCTCTCTCTCTCTCCTTCTCTCTCTCTCTCCTTCTCTCTCTCCCTCCTTCTCTCTCTCCCTCTCTCTCTCTCCCTCTCTCTCTCTCTCCCTCTCTCTCTCTCTCCCTCTCTCTCTCTCCCTCTCTCTCTCTCTCTCTCTCTCTCTCTCTC
>JBCJKE010464017.1:5000-13928 GCA_039654525.1 Melibe bucephala | reverse complement strand
AAGAAAAAAAAAGGGAAAAAAAAAAAAAAAAAAAAGAAAAAATTGAAAAAAAAAAAAAAAAAAAAAAAAAAAAAAACCCCCCCCCCCCCCCCCCCCCCCCAACAAATAAAAAACCTAAAACAACAAACCAAAAAAAAAAAAAAAGTAGAAAGAAAAAGAAACAAATGAACTAGTCAGTGGGCTCCTTCCCCTCTCCCAATCATATTATATATATATTAAAAAAAACCAACAACAACAAAAATGAAAACAGACCAAAAGAAATCCCGCCCCCACTCCCCCAGCCCCGTCAAAAAAGACAACAACAAAAAACAAAACAAACAAAAACCTAACAACCCCCAACCAGACCCAACAATAATGCTCAGTTGACTGAGTCTGTCAGCTTTTATGAAGAAGAACAACAACAATTGACACTGTACTCATACACTTTGAATCGTGTAAAGAAAGAAATGTCTGTAAATAGCTTCGACTCCTTCCTTAGCTAAATGTCATGGGGAATAAAATTACCACTGACGGGATTCGAACTGGTGACTCAAAGAGAGAAACTCGTCCTCAGTTTGTCCAGTTTACCCCTCAATCACAACACCACCCGGGTAGCCCTTTGATGTGATTGCAGTCTGAGTGCGTGTGTGTGTGTGTGTGTGTGTGTGAGTGTGTGTGAGCGTGTGCATGTGTGTGTGTGTACATATGAGTGGAGAAGAAGATGTGTGGTAAGGGTTCATCCATGGGATTCTTCTATACTTTTTTCTTTGTCTTTCCAATAGTTTCTTTGTTATTGTGGGGATTTCTTTTGGATTATTTTTCTTGACATGGAGATGGGGGAAGGGAATGTAAAGGATGTGATAAGTGTATGTATTTATGTTTGTGTGTGTGTGTGTGTGTGTGTGTATGTGTGTGTGTCCATGTATTGAGAGATTGTCTGAGGGACTGTATGCTGCAAATGGTTTTCGTTTTTGTTTTTCTTTTGTTTTTTGGGTTGTTTTTTTTATTTTCTGTTATCGTTTTAGTTTTCATTCGGCTCAAAACAATAAAATGTTGAACCCATTAGTTGAGTCCTTTTATCATGAATCCTTTACCTGTGGGAGCGTTGTTAGACTAGCAGATTTTGTAGTGGTATCATGAGCACTTGGAGCTTGCACGTCTAACTTCACATTGGTCACACTCAGTTTCACAGCAGTTACAAATCGGCTGTTGGGACCGTGGTAAGTCAGGGTGCCATCTTTGGATGAATAACAAGAATAAGAGGAAACCGTCTTATCATGACAATTTGTAAACATAAAACATTATGTTTAGATTGGATATTTGTAATTAAATATAGAATAATAATCAAGGAAACACGCCGTAAACAAAATAGATAAGAGTCTAACATTGCGATTTTGAGAAGATATTTTTCTCAATACTTTTTCTTTTCTGCTTTTAGATTTTCCTGCACTATTTTTTCATAGTAAATATTATTGACAGATAATATCAAACTCGTCATGAGTGTGCGAATCTCTACACATCTCACAATAATACATATGTTAACATTTTCTACCAACAATACATATGTTAGCACTTTAACAACTGAAAAATGGATTCAAAGCTACTCCCGATACATTTCAACAAAACAACCTTTACCACACCAAAAACATCGATTTGCATCCAACGTACCTTTATTGAGAGCACCTTTAGCAGTTATAAAATACCATGAACTGGATGCATTGTAGATCAAGGGATTGGAGCTCTCTTTCTCTCTTGTGAAATTACAGTGTAAAATTCCATTTTCGTATGAACCTGTTACATCAGAAATGCCTTCAGATGTCTAGAAAGATGAAAATCAAAAACAGAGTAAAGCATTCACTTAATTAGCCGTATGCATCATACCCAACAAGTGCAATCTTGTCAAGCTCATGCCCAAATAATGCCCCTGTAACTGAAGTCTCTCACCAAATTCATCTTTTCGACATTTTCGCCACAACTGCCAGGTAGGTATCCTTTATAAAAATCTTAGACATGTACAATTTAAATTTTAAAATTTTATATCTGCTATGCATCAAATGATTCAAAATGCAATGGTGACATGTATTTTGAAACCAATTTTTTTATGGTTACATGGATGGATGAGTGGTGTCAGCATTCAAACACACAGTCCAAGGTTATATCTTCGTTCCTGCCCATGCAGGCGTGAATTCGAAATCAGAGTTTTTCAGGCTTTTGTCCCCTCCATGACTTGATATTAACAAGCAAAATGAGTGCCGCGTCCCATTGGAGACGGACGATAAACTAAGAGGTCCCATGTGCTGTTGTGAAAGTAAAAGAACCTTAAGTGGTCAAACTAAAAAAGAGCAGGCCATATCGGTTGCCACCCTGACAAAATTCAATTTCCACAAAAATCCCTTTCGGACCCATTCAACTCTACAACCTCATCTACGGCAGAATTATTGATCCATTCATTTCTCTTAATTCAAGTAGAAGAGAGAAAGATCAGAAGGGAAGGGAGAGTGGCTGGGTACCCATACTCCTCTCAGAATTTATACTAGCCAAGGCACAGCAATGCCGTTGCTATAAGATTGTCAGCATTGACGTCAAAGGCATTCCATTCTGTGGCTATATAGTAGCGGAAATGTAAGCCGCTTTACCAACCTGACCCCATTGGAATTGTCCTCTGGCAGCACAGCTTATCACTTTAAAAGTTCACACAATCAACTCCTAACTGGAATGCTTACATAATGGTGTGAAGAAGATTATTGGCACTTCCTGTAGACCTAAATGGGGTTAGTGTGTGAAAAATTCTTTTGTAATAAAAAAATAAAAAGGCATCCAGAAACATATGTTAAGAGGTTGTCAGTAAATTATACTACACAAAGAATATAACAATTATAATCAGCTGGGATTGAATCATTCATCAAAGAGTCGATGATGAAGGAATAGCACACACATCCACTTCCCACCCACCTAGCCCCTCCAACACACACACACATACACACATATGAATGGACACACACAAGAACACTCACACACAAATACAAATGTTCATGTATAAATATGTTTTTATTATTGGGTTTTTTCAGTGAAAATATAAAGCTGTCATCCAATAAAGATCTCAAGACCATGAGAGAGAAATTGCAATTGATAGACAGGAATGGAGAGTCTTCCGCAGAAATAATAAGAGAAGCTGCCGAGGCTGCAAACTCGGATAACTATGCTAGAGTACGGATTTAAGACAAAATAAGTCATAAATATGGTAATGAAGAATATAATATTTCTAATAAACTTAGTTTGAATCAATAGTACACACATCCACCTAGCCATTTCCCTCCTCCCACACATATGCATACACATATACACATACATAAATGGACATATAAAGACACTCACGCACTTATACGGATGTTCATGTAATGAATATGGTATTTTCATGTGGGTGTCTGCGCATGTAAATTCAAGGAAAAAAACTGTAAGACTTACATTCGCCAACTGTTTATTTCCTTCACCAGGGTTGGTGGAAGCCACGACTTGGACTTGACCTGCTTGTACCTGACACGACAATACACTGGCAGGAGACTGGTCAAGGAAATGTAAAGGTCAAAGTTCATTTTGTTCTTTCCTAGAACTTCCTTACTTTGCCACTAAATTGAACTAAGGAATGACATAGGATCGTTAAGATACATCGTTCATCAAAGGAAAAAAAATTATATTAAAATAACAACAGTATGGCCAAAGATAATCTTATCATTTACCTTTCTATTTGAGTTGCATGTCTGTCTATTTATCTATCACATCATATCAAGTTCAGGGGCTAATAGGATTAAGATCCTTTAAATGCCTGGTTTAAATAATACACTATTATATACATATATATTATAGATACATATACATACATGATATATACATATATGCACACAGACATATGATTGTTTAATCAAATCAAGTTTTAATATCAGTCAACTTCTTATCAATTGAAGCCTTGAAACAAATGAGAAATTTTGCATTTTTTGAATTGCATTTAAGGCCATTCCAAGTCTTCAGTGTTCATTGAATAAATATCTTTTTCCCGATATATGTTTCATATCTATTTATATATTTTTTTTATTTTTCGCCCCCGGTAAATGTCACATTAGAATAAATGAAGAAATCAGATGGTTTCAAATTATCAATAGCATGAACCAATTTATACAAATGGATACGGTCTCCACAAATGCGTCAATAGTTTTGGCTGGGTAAGCTAAGATAAATAAGTATATCTCTGTATGATAAATCTGATGCTTCTTGTATTAATTTATTAGCAAATCTGCACATTCTCTCTCTCTGTCTATATTCCAGTGTGTTTATCTGTCTGTCTTTATGTGGGTGTTTGCCTGTCTGTTATTGTTATCTAGCTTTAGTGTTTGTAGCAGATTTAATTGGTTGAAGGCAGCTTCTCATTGTATTTATTGTAGTTTAATTTGATTTCATCCATCTCTCAATTGAAAAAATAAAGAAATGGAAATAATGGAAATCATTAGTCAGTTTTGGAATAATGTCCTAAATCTTTTAAGAATCCAAACTGTAGGGTTAAAATGATAGAATGAGTTCCTATGAATTCTTCCCTCCAGCACACTTATTGCTCACTTCACTTAAACCACATTAATAGAAGGACTCAACACAATTCAAAAGACGTCTCCCTCCATAACTCACCATTCCACTATTCTGGCTCAAGCCAAAGGCCATGTACTGGTCATCCTGGGAGACTCTTGCTTTAAAGTCGAATTGAATCTTGTCTCCTTCAGGAGAAAACATGATTTGCCAGTCACACGAATCCTTGTCACATTTACTGTAACATCCCATCTCAACACCACACCGACTGTCTCTCATCAATGTGCCAGACTGAAAAGGAATGACAGTCAGTAGAAAAAACAAAAGCTGCCTACAAAGTAATGGAAGAGGTAAAGCAGTAATGGGCAAATCATTTTAGTCAAGGTCTTAGTCTTCATAATAGCTTACAAGTTCAGTTAAACATGAGCTATTAATAGAACTTAAATACTATGGAATCTAACACTTCACCTGGTGCAGCTTGTCTGGATGTATGCATATGTGCGTGAATGGTGAATGAGGAGTGTAATCCTAAGTGTAAAGCTTTTTGTGTTAATCTATAATTATGTGATGATTTAAATGATTCATGTATTTATGTGTAATGATATATGCATGTAATGATTCGTCACATGTTTCTGTCTTCAATGATCAAACAAATTTCCTTGTAAGAGGACGAATAAAGTTTATCTTATCTTATCTTACATATTACTCGATTGGACCAAATCATTCCATATTGGTTGAGTCAAGCGAGGAAAATTGAATGTGAGAAACGCATTGGATGCGGCTAAATACAGATGGTTCAAACAAGCACCGCAGATGGGATTCAAATTAGTGACTTACCAGAGGAATTCAGTCTCATACCCTGGCATTGACAGAGTGACATTAATTGAAGTGTGTGTGTGTGTGTGTGTGTGTGTGTGTGTGTTTGTGTGAGTGTTTGTATTTGTGTCTGTATACATGTCTGTGGGTATGTCTGTGGGTTAATGGTGGAAGGAGGAGATTACGTGGGAAAAGGGAGGGGGGTGGGGGATATGTGGCAAATATTCTGCCATCAGTCTTCTTACTTAATTTCATAAATCCATTTCTTTGCTGTTGGTTTCTTCGCTTTCTTGACTTTTCTATTGTGATGGGATGAGGAATAGGTTGTGGTGGTGGTGGTGGTTATAGGAAGGAGTGTTGGTTGGGTAACTTGAAGTGGTAAATGCTCGCTCTTCTTTTCTTACCTGTTTTTGTTTTTATTTTATACAAAAGAACAAAATGTTAAAACATACTAGTTAGATCCCTTTATAATTAATACTTTACCTGAGTTGATGTTGTTATAACAGTAGGGCTTGTAGTGGTATCATGAACACTTGGAACTTTCACATTTAATGTTACATTGGTCACACTCAGTTTAGCAGCATTCACAAATCGGCTGTTGGGACCGTGGTAAGTCAGGGTGCCATCTTGAGACGAATAACAAGAATAAGAGGGGACATCATACCATGATGCTTTGTTCACACCTATGACATGTTATGCTTAGACCAGGTACTTGTCATTATAGAATATTCATCAAGGAAACGATCCCATTAACAAAATTGATAAGATGTTTTAATTGCGATTTTGAGAAGATTGTTTTTTAAATACATTTTCTTTTATTCTTTTAGTATTTTTTCTACCACCATTCATTCATCTTCTTCTTCTTCAAGTACCAGGTTTGGTACAGACATCGGTGATCATGGCATGCCATTTACTTCTGTCCTCAGACAATCTCAAAAAGCTCATATTATTTTTATTACTCTTTAGTTTTATTAGTCATCCAGTAATTTAAGCTCTGTAAATATGTTATTCTTTGTCTCCCTCGACTCCTTTTCCCTTCAATTTTTCCACTAAGAGCTAAATGTTCAAGATCTTGGTGTCTTTTATATGGCCTAAAAACTTATTTCACAGTGATCATTATTGCCAGATAAAGTTAATTTAAGAAAGGTTGTTTCAGAAATACAAGCAAAATTAGAATTGATGAAGTTTCAATATGCAAATCATAAACCATGTTAAATTATGAGTGATTGTCACATAAACAATGAAATAATATTTAATAATAATAACTGAGAAGATTTCTCTTCTTCTTTCAACAAGGCACTCATGTTTTATTCAGATATACTTTTTCTACTCAACTGACACAACAATTATTTCTTGTTATTATGTATTAAGAATGAATCCAATCACATTTCATTTGCACACTCCAATAGAACACTCACATTTCCTTTTCCATTTTCTGATGCCATACTGGATATTTCATTTTCCACATATTTACCTTCATTTGATGAACTAAATAACCAAATCATGTATGCACAGCCAAACTCTTCACAGTTCACCACAACATACTGGATACAGGATACCTTGTAATGAGACTTTAGGCCATTTAAGGCCTATTCTCTCCTCTTTATAATGGGTCTGCCTTGGTCCTACCAATTTTTGTATTCAAATTAACTGCCGATTAACTTGCACTGATCTAGTTCATTCTTGAAGGCATTTACTGTTTCCACTGTTACCAACTCATTTGGTAGTTTATTCCAAACGTTCACAAGACGTTGACTGTAGAAATTTCCCCGAATTCTTGTGTAGCACCTCTCTTTTTGTAGTTTTAATGAATGGCCTCTTGTTCTTGTATTGTCCACCACATACATTCATCTTACATCAACACGCTGATAAACATCCAACTTACCTTTATTGAGAGCACCTTTTGCAGTTATAAAATACCATGCACTGGATGCATTGTAGATCAAGGGATTGGAGCTCTCTTTCTCCCTCATGAAATTACAGTGTAGAATTCCATTTTCGTAAGAGCCTGTCACATCAGAAATGCCCTCAGACGTCTAGAAAGAGAAAAAATGTGTGAAATGCTTACAGAATCGTATTAAGTGGGCTAGTGTGTCTGACACTTATTTCATAGCTAAATAACGGTGGGTATGTGAAAAAATAGTCAGTAAATTAGCAAAAAGCATTGAGAGATATTTATAAACAGATTATCGATAAAATATACTACATGAGGTGTATAATAATCCTAATATATTTAATCTGAATCATTCATTAATAAGTGGTTGAACATGTAAAAGTGAACATATCCCCTAAGACACACAGACACACACACACACACACACACACACACAGATGGATAAACATAGACATGCAAACACACATACATACCCACACACCTACCTACACATACACAGACCTATTTGCATTTCCTGTTAAAGGCAGAGCAATAAAATTCAAGGAAGAAAACTGGAAGACTTACGTTTGCCAACTGTTTATTTCCTTCACCAGGGTTGGTGGAAGCTACGACTTGGACTTGACCTGCTTGTACCTGACACGACAATACACTGGCAGGAGACTGGTCAAGGAAATGTAAAGGTCAAAGTTCATTTTGTTGTGTCTTTGAGCTCCCATTACACAATAGTTCATGATGCAACTCACCCACAAAATTATTGTTGTTAAGAAAAATCTGATCATTAATATACGTTATAGAAAAAATGATTTCAAAATTAAAATAATAACAGTATGGTTAAGATGCAGTTTTGTTTACCTTTTTAATCATATCCCTATCAGTCCATCTGCCTATCTGTCTGTCTGTTCTTCAGTATGTCTGTCCATATTGGGGTGTCTCTCTGTCTGTTTAGTTGCCTAGCATCCATAGTCATATTAAAGCTTATTATTGTGTACATTTTTGCTTATATCATCCTTCTCACATTATAAAAAATTAAAGAGATGAAGAGGGCCCTGTAAGTTTTGGAATCATGTCCATAATCTCTGCGTTTCCAGAATCTGTCTCAAGGGAGAGAGTGGTCTCCACTCTCTCTTCCCTTCCCCTTTCCTTTTTACTTCCGACCCATTTTCCACTTCACATCAACTACATCAATAAACAGACTTTACACAATAATGCAAAAGATGCTTTACTTAATAACTCACCATTCCACTATTCTGGCTCAAGCCAAAGGCTATGTACTGGTCATCCTGGGAGACTCTTGCTTTAAAGTCGAATTGAATCTTGTCCCCTTCAGGAGAAAACATGATTTGCCAGTCACACGAATCCTTGTCACATTTACTATAACATCCCATCAGAACGCCACACCGACTGTCTCTCATCAATGTGGCAGGCTGGAAAAGAATGGCAGTCAGTAGAACAACGACAGTAAATCACACAATGGAGGAGGTGATAATGTAGTAAAGGTTAAACCATGAGGCTTCAGTGCATGGCATAAATTCACTGATTTTCAATTATGATTATTTAAGGAAACATAAAGTTAACCATTCTCAAAAGGCAGTTGCGGGTTATCTTGCATACACTTAAAACAGTTTGAGTTCGATTAAAGTTATAGAAGAAAAAATGAGTTGCATAGA
>JBCJKE010463906.1:0-13938 GCA_039654525.1 Melibe bucephala | reverse complement strand
TCTAATAATATAGATCTAGATCTAGATCTAGTTTCGTATACCGTGTTGAGTGTGGATCTATAATTCTAGATCTAGATCTAGATTATGATTATCTAGATATATCTAGATCTAATCTAGATCTAGATCTAGATATCTAGATCTTTTGGTTTGAATTTTAGTAGTAAAGTTTATATAGATCTCTCTATATATAGGCACTATATTATATAATATGGCCAAAATCGACAGGTTTGGCATCTGCTTGGTAGGCTAGATCTAGATCTATGTATTTTATACTACCCTACTAAAAGTAAAAGATCATCAACATAATAGTCCATTCCTAGATTTATTTATTTATTTTTTTAATAAAATAGGATATTTTATGTTGTTCATTGAGGTACTTTACTGGGCTTCCTCACCTAGATATCTAGATATCTAAATGCAAAATAAAATTCCCTGGCTGGGCATTTCAACTTAAAGATCACATTAAAATCCCCACTCTACTCTGGATGAAAATCAGTCTTCTTTCTATCTGATATATTGATGATTGATTATAATAATAATTCATTCGAAATCAAGACCATGACATTTTAAGGTGCTCCGTGTCTCAACCGTTGAGATAAGGATTGAAAACACTGCATGTCTCAACGGCTTTTCATTGGCTTATCCCATGTGGGCGTTGGGCATATCATACTGTGCAGGATAGGGATATTTTATTAGACCTATGTATGTTGAGAAATATGATTTAGATGTAGTCTACGCTAGATAGGCCTCTATAGACTATAGATAATAGATCTAGAATCTAGATTATGGTTCTAGAGGTCTAGATCTAGAATATAGTTTTAAATTATAAATTAGATCTTTTAGATCTAGAGCTAGATCTAGATGTCAGATAAATTTCTAGAGAAATTTGGATGTAATAGAGTAAAAGAGCACTTCTAGGAAGATATTTAATTTATCAAAGTATGCTAAATTTGCCAAAAATCTACACAAAGAAGCTGATTAAAAGTAAAAGATGTGAAAGTAATAAAATTAGTTATTATGCCAAGGATTTTTATGAGATTTCAGATGTCATTTGTAGAGTTAAGTCCCCTGATTTCGCTGGTGAGAACAGCCAAATCAAAGAAGTGCTGAGAAATCTAGATCTATATGTCTAATTTATATCTCTACACTTCTAGAATTCTTCTACAAGCCTTAATTTTCTTATCTCCCAACAATAATTTATTTTTCTGTCATATAATATAAGACAATGGTAGATCTCTTAGATTGTTTCGATGGGATATTGGTAGCTTGGTTGAGATTTATAAGAATTAAAAATACTCCGTGTCTCAACGGTTGAGATACGAATTAAAAACACATCATATCTCATCCGTTGAGACAGGGAGATGCGGCCTATTTATTTTCCATTTACTGCATTTTAAAGTTTTATTGTTATCATTATAATTATAAGTTAAGCTTCTTATCCTCTTCCTTACCATATATGTATTAAATATATATATATATATTTTTCTATATATTTCAAGCAATCATGTCAACCTACCCAGAGCTCAAAGGCTTTTATCACTTGAGAGAGACCATTGGTTCAGGTAAATGGCCCAATTCATGTGGGCTTTTCACTGGATTTATTTTTTTTTACATGATAAAAAAAATTTAGCTACTTCAAATGTAATGTCTAATTTAAGAATGGATTGATTGCTTTTTATCATAACATGATATATATTTAGAATAAATTTGACAAAGATACAAAGACAAAACAATAAATTTTTTTAAGATATTTACATAAAATGCTTATTTCTTCGGTTAAATAAGATGAATGGACTTGATGAAATAGAAGCAGGATCTTTGATCCTATCTTAAGTCAAATCAACCAGAGGGCATCATGACAAAAATTCATCATCCCTCAGTCATGGCTTAAGTCCCATCAACAGTCCTTCTTTCCATCAGTCATCCACATATTATGGAATCAGCTGGCAATCAAAATAAATACTGTCCCCAGTTTAGAACAATTTAAAGAAATAATTGAGGCATGTTCACTTTAGATTGATTTTGAGAGGCCATATTAATTCAATTCTATATTCGTCATTGTTATATAATGTATACCACTCTGTAAAAATTTACCAGCGGTGGTGAATGCAGATATATATATACTGGAAGAGGAAAGTAACGTTTTAAAAACTATAATGAGGATAAATGTTATAAAATTGCTAATAACATAAATATTGAAAGCAAAAGGGATTTAGTCACCACTGTCTTATACTTATAACCCACTTTCTGATAGCCCACTTCGCTTAATAAGCTGTCATTTTTTATGAATCATTTTCTTCTATTTAAAGAACCCCTCTAATAACCCGCCACTGTGATCAGACCTTTGTTTTAAATCAGTCTTTTACACTTGGCCGGTAATAAACAAAGATGATGAGAAACTTCACCTACAATACAGCCATCCCACTTATAATCCAGAACAATTCAGTTGCACCTCAATATATATTAAGATAAATTTGTAAAGTACCTTTCTTGTAAAGTCAATAAAGGAACAGACAATCAAATCAATTATCTCACAATAGACTCCAAATCACGCCTTAGTTATCCGGTCAACCAAATCGCAGTACAGGCCCTGCCCTACCTTCATGAACAAATGAGTAATGCCACTTTCTTGTGCAAAGTGGGGCTGATGGTCATTGAGCAATGTTAAGTGTAGCATAAGCAATTACACCCCGCTCTTTTATGAAAAATTATGTCACAGAAGGCACAGTCCGCTGACAATTCCTAAAGTAGAGCCATTTTTTCTTCAGTCATGTTGGTTGTGCTGTTTTACGCACTGGTAGTCCCTACTGTAGCGCCGAGTGTAGATCTAGACTAGACAAGTGAACCTATAAAAGTAGAAGTGGATGTGCGAAGTATGAGTATGAGCGTCTACGATCGACACCAGCTGTGTCGAAAAACTCGGGAAGAACTCCCTCTTCTTTTTTTTTTTACACAATGTGTTTCTCTGCATACTGCAACGCAAGTAACAAGCCTTGTACGGCTTTGATATCAGTCTAAAAGAAACATCAGATACCTTTATATTATATATATGTAATATTAACATTATATGTGTCATTGGAAACAATGTCAGGACAACCATCAGCGATACTTTACTGTACTTTACACTAAGTGACACTGATACATGGTACCAAGCACGACTGCAGACATTGTCAATGCATCCTATGTCTCTTCGCTGTCACCATGCTGCTAGTAGTGCTAGCAGTTTCAAATATATTAATAATAAGAGTAAGAGGGATAGTGATGATGGAGAACGCCGTGGTCAGACGCTGTGCTTACCGTACTAGTACTGGGGAAGTAATAAAGTATAGAAAAGAAAATGATGTCATCTTGCTTCATTATTTCTTTTTTTAACTTCGCTCAATTGAATCTTTCCTGCTGAATCCATGTTGGGGCCTTTGCTTGTCGGAAGTAGTCCTGTTAAATCCATGCACAGGTTATAGAGTTTACAAAGAGATTAGCCATTTTTGCAGCCAATCATCATTTAGTTTATCACCGAACAATCAACACAAAAGGTGGTCAGTGAATAAACCACATGCATGTTACATTCAATAAAACATTTAATTGTACATGCATACTTTGTTTCCTTCCTTGCTTGCCTCCATCTTATAATCTGGTAACGAAGCGGAGACTACTGTATTAATTTTAAGATACATTTTACATTCCCTGCCATGTTAAAGGACAAAAACTAAAATTAGAAAGAATGAAATTACGAAATATGTTTATATTTGCTAGGTTTAGAAATTATGTATATATACCTTTTCTCTTTAGGATATTCAGCTGTTGTCATGCCTTTCTCTACATCTTTTATGTACATGGAGATCATGATAGTCTATACATGTCGATTCCTAACAGTTCTACAGTTTCCTCACACAATATTAATTAAAAGTGCATTGAATTTTTAAAAATTGGATTTTTAGAAAATGTTCATTTTCCTTTTGCAAGCTCTTGGAATTCTTTAGGATTTCCTATGTTATACGCATTTATAATAGACAAATGCTAGATAAAAAAACCTTTAAGCATTATTGTGATTTTACAATATTATTATTATTATTATTATTATTATTATTATTATTATTATTATTATCATCATTATTATTATTATTATTATTATTATTATTATTATTATTATAGGATGAGGCTTGCCAATTTTCATTGTCTGTGTTTGCTTGTATTTTTCTGTGGACAACATGCACCCATTCATCATGGCTGTTCCTTTTTCTTTTACCAAAAGTCATCGTTTTTATGTTAAAATTAAGTCTGCTTACCATTTATATTTACTTTGAAATATGTCTAAGATTTCATAGATCAATAAATAAATAAAAAAAGGCCTTGATAAAATTCTAGTTAGGATCTTGATCTTAGGATCTTCAAGAAACCCTACATATTTTTGTCTCAAACCATATCATAATATTTTTATTAAACAAAAGCAGACAGAATATTATGCTGCCTCAGTTGGCATGCAGTAAATTTTGTGAGAAACAAAACTGGTACAACATGTATTACAAATATAATACTCTCCTTATGCTGGGCACTGACAAATTTACGGGCCTGCTTCAAGTAATCAGAGCCTGAAGGCAATCTGGACAAATTTTATAGAGGACCGGAATTCATCTCCAGTAGTGGATTTTAAATACAAATGCTCATCACCATGGCGGACTGTGAGCAAGTCTGTCTTGAGATAAGTTAGAATGTCTGCAATAATCTTTCGCCCCATAGACTTTAGCTGTTAGGAAAGCCCTTTTACATACATGTCCTCAATGGACTCAGTTGTATGAATGAGTACCGATTTAATAATTGGACCATGGCCATTGATATTGACTTATGTAAATAAGTCTGAAAGTGTATAATTACTACGAATATTGTTTACTTTTCTATATTTAATCATATAACTTGGGCTAATGCAACTAAATTTCCATATATAATATTATAAGATGATGATGTTAGTGGCCGTAACTTTTTCTTTCCTTTAAAGAAATCGATGTAGAAATGATTTTGTTAGTAATATTAAATATAAAATAGTATCATGATCTTGTCTTTATAGAAATGTATTCGATTTCAATTTCAGGTGGTTTCGCTAAAGTGAAATTAGCTTATCATGCCTTAACAGGAGAAAAAGTTGCTGTAAAAATTATGGACAAAAGAACTTTAGGGGTATGTTAAAATATATTGGCTAACCATTTTCTACTATCTGTCATATTTTATTAATTAATATAAAACAAACAAGACATTTTTTATATGGACTGTTCTTCCTTTCAGTTTTTAGAATGATCTTCTGTACTTAAACATTTCCTGCCTATTCGATAATATTTCCTTAATCCCTGAGGTTGATTGAATTTTAATTACGTACCATCGTAAACACTTATATTTGTATATAGTACATCAATAATGATATTGGCTATCTTTGTACTGTATGCTATCTCCCTCTATAATGACTTAGATGATATTTTTTTCAGGATGAACTTCCAAGAGTGACCACTGAGATAGCAGCTATGAAAGAATTGTGCCATCAACACATCTGTAAATTGTTCCAGGTCATTGAGACAGAGAACAGGTTTTTCCTGATATTAGAGGTTCGTTAGCTCTGTCTTTATGATGATAAAAATTGTATTATTAAAATTGTCTAGTAATCAAATTTTCAGTTGAATAATTTTCTATTCTCTCAACCTATTTGTATTCTAGTTTATATGTTAACATTTTTTGTGCATATGTTTTGAAATTAATAAAACAAAACAAAAAAATTAGATTATAATATTGTATTATTTCAGTACTGTCCAGAGGGTGAGCTTTTTGATTACATTGTGTCAAAAGACAGACTAGAAGAAACAGAGGCACGGATATTTTTCAGACAGATTGTGGCTGCTGTTGCCTATATTCACAAACAGGGATTTGCTCATCGTGATCTCAAGCCAGTAAGTTTTGTGATTTTATTGTTGCTTTAGCAGAACAATATAAATTCCTGTGTCAACATTTATATAAGCACTTAGACAATATCATTATAATGTACAAAGGCAGTGTCATTCAAAACTTTCTTAATGGACAAAGAAATATGTGTGATTATTTTATTCATGGTAATGGACAGTAAGTGTTTCATCTCTTAGATTGAAAAAACTTTTTTTTCTGTTTCACGCTTGTACGTCTTTATTGTGACAGAAGGAATAGTGAAACAAACATAAATGACAAATTTGTTGCTGCTTTAAAGGCGTTTCAATTGTATGGTATATATTTTTTTTCCTCCTTCCCACTTTGACATGTATTGATTTGTCCACTTTTTCATTTTAGCTGTTTACTTTGTTGTATTAATCGAGAGTTTGTTTTTTTTTTTCATCAGGAAAATTTGCTTCTTGATGAATATCAAAATATCAAGCTGATTGATTTTGGTCTTTGTGCAAAACCTAAGGTAAAGATTTGTTCATAATATTTTTATGTGTACTATTATCATCATGAAAAAAATATTTAAGACATGACATATTTCTTTTGAAAGATATTTTAGCCGTTACTTACCTTCAAAAGTACTAGTTAAGCTGTGGTAGATACTATTGAAAGGGCCTTAAAATGCTTTATAACAAAATTAACTTTTATCTATATATATATCTATATATCTATCTATCTATCTATCTATATGTGTGTGTGTGTATATATAATTTGATTTTAAATCTTAACAACTCTTTACTGTCATAATCAACGTTGATATGAAAATGTTTTCCTGTAATTTCTTTTTTTTTTTGGGACCAACCTTTCCTTTTTGAAAGTATGATCAATTTGAATTAACAGTACACTCAATGTTAAGAAAATGAATTGGATATAACATGCTGATGGACATTGTATTGAATTGAATTGTAAATTTTGAGTTGCGTAAATTAACTTTCTGATTCTTTTTGTTTTTATGGTTATTGAATCTTTTAATTTTATGTACAAACAGTCTATGCCAATTATCGTACATGCTCATTCAACTGACATATTGGTCTGATCAGGAACGAAAAAATGTACTTATATTCTTTCTATTGTCTGATAAAAAAATGCGGTTATCCAACTCGGCACTGATTGCTGGGGACAAATGGTATTTTTTCTTATTAGAATGGTTCACTTATCCGACACACTTTGTTGAATAGTTAGTCAAGCCACGTTGTAAAGCCATGGGGTATAAAACAGGAGGATGGATACAATTTCACTTTGCTCTCTTCTTGTTTACTACACTGCAATGAGAAATCTTTTGGAAACCAAAACCATTGCAACTATGGAAAGGCAGGTAAAGAGAAAAAGGATTCAAATTCACTTATCCGACATTTTCGTTGCGGATGGCATGTGTCAGATAACTGGCAGTAGACTGAATGTTTTTTGCCTTTTAAATTACTCCACAGGGTGGCATGGCCAATTGTCTAACAACTCTTTGTGGAAGCCCAGCGTATGCAGCTCCTGAGCTAATAGCTGGCTTACAATATTTAGGTGCTGAGGTAATAAGTCAAGGCTGAATATAGACCAATAAGCTTTGTAGTTGTTGTAGTAGTTGTTTGTCAATGATTTTGTCTATCATTGGACCAAATATATTTTCACATATCTCAGCATGCATGTTAGTACTCCAGATCTGTTTGATTGTTCATTGAATAGAAACTATAAAGACATTTGTTACTGAAGATTGTGTACCCAAATATAATGCTTCAAATACAAAAAAAAGGTCTTGCATAGTTAAGGTTTGAAGGAAGATTCCTCTGAAGAATTCTCTATACAAGTGAAGTGTTTCATGTGTTTAGACACTGTTGTGAATTTTTTTCCTTTGTCTTTTTTTATTTTTTTAAACTTTGATAGCAATTATTAGTTTATTCTATATTTATTGCATTGTCTGTATGGCAGTATAGTTTGTGTCCCATTGTTCTTTTACAGGCAGATCTTTGGAGTATGGGAGTTTTATTGTATGCTCTGTTGTGTGGCTATCTCCCGTTCGATGATGAACATATTTCACAGCTGTATAAAAAAATAAAGGTATAGCCATGTTTCTATGTTGTTTTTATATGTAAGGCAGGTTTCACAATAAGGGGTGTGGAAAGTTCCCATTTACTTGGAAAATTTCTTATGTAAAATATGACGCATATTAAAGGTCTTGAAATCAGGATCAAGAAAATATAAATTTAAGAGATAGCACAGCCTCCTAAAGTTTGAAAATCAACGTTGAATTTTGTCTCATTTTGATTTAAAAAATACCCCTATTCAAAGAATGCATCAATATTTTTGATTCATAACAGAACATGCTATAATTTGTGAAAGTTGCCCAAAATCCACACAAAAAGCTTGATTAGAAGATGTGAAGATAATTAAAACATGTGTTCCAAGGATATGTAGCCTGTATTTTCCGAAAGTATGAGGCTTTAAAATGAAATTTTGAACATTTGTAGAGTTATGTCCCTTGATTTCGAACTGGTTTACTTAGGAGCATGTGACCTGCCTCGCTAGCTTTCGCCCGGTGTTCACAATCTTCTGCGCATTATCTCAATTAAATGACGATTTTAAAGCCTGCAATTGTACTTTTTTAGACTTAAATCTTGAAGTATGTATTATCGAAGTCTGGTAGTGAACTGCCATGACATGTCAATTTAATAAATTTACCAGTGTAGACCTCTAGATCTAGACTATGTGTCACGGCCAGGTGCCGACTTTTCGATTATATTTTTTTTTTCTCGAAATCGGACCAATAGAATTTGAAATGCTCTTTTGTTTTTAATATTGTGTCTTTTAAAAAAATTGGCTTTCACATGGAACTTTACTTAATAATTTCAAGTTTTCACGTCATCACCGATTTTTGTTTCATTAGCACATGGAATTACAAGATTTTTAAAGGCTCTTTCGAATAACACACAGTCAACAAACAACCAATCGGGTTGGCATATGATGTTCTTTTTTCATAAAAGTGACAAATTTTAATAAATTGTACTTCATGTTATGAAAGCTGAGGTATTTTGCCATTGATTTGTGGGGAAAATGGACCAGAACCAAATAAAAGTAGCTAGAGAGGTCCCCAGATCTAGTTAGCATTTTCCGGACCAATATGTGACATTCGAGTTGCACTGGAAAAAAAACGTGTACAATTTTTTTCTTTTTAATTTCATCTTCCTTTTCATATCTTACTTGCAATATTTTACTTGCACATTTCTCTGTTAAGGTTCATAATTGAACAAAAATACTAACTTTTTTCTATGAGAATCAAAAAAAAAAAGAAAAAAGATACCTACCTTTCACAACGGGAACTTTCATTTGTCTGGATTGTGATAATTGCAACACATTTTTTATTCATGAAGACAACACACACTCAAAAACAGAAATCTTGTTTATTCTATCTCTTTACGTCAATATAGGCACATATGCACAAATTTTCCCTAAAAAAAATCATCATTTACAGAGCAGGAGCAAATCAACATCTCAGTTATCTTTTGACCCACTTTTTATGAAACCTGCTTATGTAAGATTGGAAATGTATGACTTGGGGAAATATGAAAATACACAATGCACATCTATTATGTTGACACTCTTCTTTTGTTGCCATATTCTTAATTTCCTCCTTTTATTTATTTAAGATGTATATATAATCGTGCTTCTCATCTTAACATCCTATTACTCACTCAACCTTTATGTTTATACTCAACTCTTCAACCCCTCTCACCTCACAAGCTTATATTTTATCATATAGGTAAGTTATGACAAAATGGTGTTCTGTTGATTCGTGTGACACTAAACTCAATGACTAGCACCACAGTTCTCTGTTTTTCTCTGTTCATGACATTGCTATATACTAAGTCATTTTCATAAATCAAATTTGCACATTTAAGTTATGTAACTTTCAAATTCAAATCACACAATTTCAGTGCAGTAATTCATATTTGCACTTGATTCATAAATATTAATTCCCTTATATAAGTGTGTAAGAGGCTACTATCTATTGCGCATGGCATGTGTTTTTGGTTATTTACTAATGAAAAATGTTTTTTTTTTATGTATATATGAATAGAGTGGTCAATACACAACACCGGACTGGCTGAGTGTGGAAAGTAAAGAGCTGATTTCACAGTTGCTACAAGTTGACCCTAAAAGAAGAATAACCATATCAGAATTGTTTGACCATCCTTGGCTGACTAGAAATTTCAATTTACCGATCGACTGGCAAAGCAAATATAGGGTATGAGGAAAGTGAATCCTTGACAGGATGAAGATAAATATAATAGCTGTGTAAATTTGTATTGTTTGGAAAAGATAGTTAAAGTTTGTATAACATTTACCCTTGTAATGATCATTATTGTATTTGTATGCACAGATTTCTGTATTTTTATGGTTTAAGTTATAACATTGCATCTCAGAACAGGAATATTGAATGGTTCAATCTTTCTTCTACAATAAAACTATTGAATGTAATATTTGTCTGATTCTAGATCATCATTTTCTAGTTCCTTAATTCTTGACAGAAGGATAGTGACTTATCCATCAATAAAGAAAATATTTGTATACTCAAACTACTTTATTGAATTCTCATTCTGACGGCAATTAGTTGTGTGAGTGTGGCAGTGATTTTCAATGTATGTATATTTTTCTTCTTTAGAAATCACTTGATGATGATTGTATCACTAAGCTTGCTGTGCATTATGGAAAATCCAAAAAGGAGATGGAAGAGGAAGTGACTGAGGTAAAGTATTATTATACATAACATATGTCATTCCTTTTCGTTACTCTATTTTTTCTTCACTTTTCCATGTCTTTTGTTGTTCTCCCCCTTCTTCTTCTTCTTCTTCTTCTTCTTCTTCTCCTCCTCCTCCTTCTCCTTCTCCTCCTCCTTCTTATCCTTCTTCTTCTTCTTCTTCTTCTTCTTCTTCTTCTTTTGTCTTCCTCTTCTTCTTTATCCTCTGGCTTATCTCGTTAGGGGTCAGCATAGCGGTTCTTTCGTCTCCAAGCAATCCTGCTCATTGCATCCTCCTCTCTTGCGCCAGCTGTCATCATATATTCCTTAATTTCATCCATTTTCTTTTCTGTGTTCTTTTTCATCTTCTTTTTTTTTTTTGGGCTTATCCTGTTGGGGCTCGCCACATAGGAACCTTTGTCTGCAAGCAGTCCTGTTCATCACATCCTCCTCTCTTGCACCTGCTGCCATCTTATCTTCCTGAATCCCATCCATATAATACCTTCTTTTAAATCTTCCCCTTTTCCTCTTACCTGGTAGCAACATCTTCAGCATTCTCTCACCAATGTACACTTCATCTCTCCTCTGAATATGACCAAACCATTTCAATTTATATCCTCTCGCCTTGTCTCCAAACCTGGCTATGTGGGCATTCTCTTTAATGTTCTAATTTCTGATCTTGTCCAATCTCGTTACACCATTGAGAGATGTAGTGTCTTCATTTCAGCCACCTCCAGCTGTTATTCCTGCCATTTTAAAAGTGCAACAGTCTCTTGGCGGACAACTGTCTTATACACCTTCCCTTTCAGTCTTTTAAGTATCCTTTTATCACACATAACGCCTGATACTCTTCTCCATCCACACCATCCGGCTTGTACCCTCTACTTCACTTTGCTTCTACAATCGCCACTGCTCTAGACTGTTGATCTGAAATACTTATACTCATCTACCCTCTTTACCCTGCCTTGTATCAAAATTGTTCCTGCGTTACTTCCACTGTCTCTTATTCCTCTTTTTTCTAGTCATTTTGCCTCTTCTCCAGATTTACTTCAATTTCTTCCTTGGATTCACTGCATAGCACAATGTCATCAGCAAACAGCTTGACCTGGGGCTTCATGTCTGATTTCATCTGTTTACTGATATCACCATTGTAAATAAGAAAGGCTAAGAACAGTTCCTTGATGCAATTCAATATTCACCTCAAATTCATTTGTCAATCCTACTTGTGCATCTGATTGCTGTCATACTCTGTCTCTATACATCCTGCACTACTAACAGCTCTCTGCCACATCTGACTTTCTTATACAGTACTATAATTCTTCTCTTGGTACCCTGCCATAGACTTTCTCCAGATCAATGAACACACATTGTAACTCCTTTTGATCCTCCCTGTACTCTTCTTTTAACCATCTCAAAGCAAATAATACATCTGCAGTACTTTTTCCTGGCACAAATCCATACTGTTGTTGACTTATTATGTTTCCACTTTTCTCAGTCTTGCTCAGTCTTGCTTCACCAACTCTCTCCCATAGCTACATACTATGGCACATCAACAGTATATCTCTGTAATTATTGCAGCTCTGAACATTTTCTTTGTTCTTAAAAATTGGGATAAGACTGCTCCTTCTCCTCCCCTCAGGCATGGGCTCGCCATCTAAGATTCTACTTAACCACAGATCTGTTAAGAATTCAACCATATTCTGTCCAAGGTATTTCCATGCCTCTATTGGTATGTTGTCTGGGTCAACTGCCTTTCCACTTTTCATCTTTGTTGTAGCTGACCTCACTTCAACTTATTTCCATGTTATGATACAATATTTTTTTGTCTTCCTCAGTGGAAATATGACTATTTAACAGCAACATATTTTCTTCTCCGAGAGAAAAAGATGAATGGAAAGCCAGTGAGACTTATGCAGAGACCATCAGCAAGAACTGACAGATCAAGGGTATGTTTATTATATCTTTTTTTAAAAAGTTTAAAGCGTACAACTTTATTTGTGTATGTTAAGATGTGAACGAATTTTATCATGGTGCTCAAATTTCAGATTTTGCTGAAGTTTTGGCTATGCAGATTACAATAGCCAGCTTCAGGACCCTCCTGAGCTACACTCTGATTGATATTACTGATCTCCTTAAGCAGTTTTTTGTTTTGTTTTGAGGATTATTTATTAATTAAAAGATTGGTGAGCAGAGACCTAGAGTTTAAACTCCTATAAATCATTTTCTATTTATACACTTTGTTCTTTAGTTAGGATATGTATGGGAAAGCTTAGAAAATTGTGTAAATTACAGGCATTTTATGGATTTTTTGGGCAATCTGCACCACATGTGATAGTGTATGCTCGATTTAATAATTTAGCTCCCTGATGTTCAGTTTTTCTTTAATGCTGATATTTGTTTCTCTTACTGTTCATGGTATTTTATAACATTTCATCTCAAAATGCATTGATTTTATTTTTTTTTATTTTTTAAATTTATTTATTTTATTTTTTAATTGTCCATGCTTCACATCCATATGTAGCTGTTGAAAAAATGTAGATCTTTCGGATTTTCATTTTGAGGTTTATACTTTCACTCTTCTGTATAGATAACATTTTATTGAGTCTTTGAACTGGCAAGAGCTAGTCTCATATCTGGATTACTTTTTTCATTGGATTCAATTCTCGCTCCCAGATATATGCTTACTTTTTCCAGGTATCCATCAATTGTGATTTTTCAGACCTGTGAATTCTGACAAGGGACAGATTATTTCCAACTGATTATTTCACACTATTAGTTTACTAGATTATTTTAGATATTTGCTTGGCATAGGCCTATGTAGTTCAGACATACTCATGGTTTGTAAAATCATTGGCTATACTTATCATTCGCTCATGTCTGTTGCTCTGAAACTGCTGTTTGAGATGAGGACTGTCTTATATCTTCCCTTAATTCTTGTGACGACTTGGCTGTGCTATCCAATTTTTTGCTGATAGTATTTTCAAATAGGATTAAGGAGAGGAGAGGCAGCAATGATGATTTTATTCTTGGCTTTGCCTTTTTCAGGAACATACCTGAAACAAGAATCATATATTAGTTTCTTTGTTTTTTCTTTTTGTTTGTTTTGTATTGTTGACACAAGTGAATTATAATTCAAATTTAGATCTAAGACATTCTAAAAGGTCTACAAAACAAGCATTTTTACTCTTTTCTTCTTCTTCTTCTTCTCCTCCTCCTCCTCCTCCTCCTCCTCCTCCTCCTCCTCCTCCTCCTCCTCCTCCTCC